>JAOTOM010004654.1:0-245000 GCA_034440615.1 Ashinkailepas kermadecensis | reverse complement strand
GATAAAGTTTCCTTGATAATAGTACATGTTTCAATTTCGAGACGTTTGGTAGGGTTTGGTTGGGAAGAAATGCTCTGATAATCGTCCGTTATTTTACTGGCCTTTTCAATGTAATCCGTTTTGTTTAGCACGACGAATCCTTTGCATTTATCTGACGGCTTTACTATTACATTATCGTTGTTTTTCATTTCCCGAAGTACTTCCCTCTGTTTCGCATAATTGTCCGACCTTTTGTTCGATGCTTTGTTGTGATATTTATATGCTTTTAGAACTTTTGTTTTTAAATCTTTCAACTCAGATTCTAATTGAGTTGTGGCTCTCGGTGGTTGGTATGCAGGAGTGTCGGGAAACATGGGGCGAAGCTTTGAATGACCTGTGCTAGAGGTGCTTTGTGATAAGCCTTCCCGCGGTACCTGAGGTACAGTTTGCTGTTTTGTCTCCCTCACATTCCTCCACCGCAAACCATAGATCGCCCTTTCTACGCCTGATTCTGCCTTTTCCAAGCAGCTACGATCTACTTTTTGAGCTAACGCAAAATTGGGGCCTTTGTCAAGCAATCCCAATATATCTGAGTCTAGAGGTAACTTACTTAGATTAGACGTGCGATTTGTACGATATTGTTCAGTGCCATCGCCGTTGGTGTCCGTACCGTGGGTGCCAGAAGTAATGCAACTACCCGAGCTTTCTCCACTGGTAGCCGCGTGGTGAAGTAAATTATTTTTATCCGGGAGTGGCGTAGGTGGTTGGTACGATGAATGTGTACCTAGGTGAAGTTCGTCCTCTTGTGGTGCGCTGCGGACGGCTGCTGGCCTCACGCCGCAGTTTCTGACTCCAGAAACAACGCTGGAGATCATCAAACACAGAGACCACCCACGCATGACCAAAGCCCACCCAAAGCTCCAAACAGTCACAACGCTGGGCACGAACACACTAAACAACGAAGCGCACCAGACCCTGTCCGCACAGCAGCGAAAATCGACAACACTACGTGGTGAAGCACCAACATCACTACAAACAGCTGTTTCCACTGGGCCGCAGTGTTTGTCCTCCTCCGACTCCTCAGGCAAGAGATGACTGGTTTCTAGGGGTAGTGAAGTGGAGTCCCTAGAGCTCTGATTGGGCCGAAGCGTCGAACTGGAGACTTCTTCTTCCGTTGCTGCAACACTTGAGGAAACAGGAGACTCGATCTTCTGGGCATTTTCAGGCAAGCGACTGGGACACGGTACCTGCAGGAGGGTACTTCCCGGAAGACAAGTGCTTGACAGAGTCCCGTGCCCTGGTGCAAGCCCACGGCCTGAGCCGCTGCTGTCTACTAGACTCTGCTTCTGAAGCGATTCAAATTTCTTGACTAACCTTTGTCTGCAAGCGCTTCTTTCATGACGAAGGAGAGAGTCGCACTGCTCCAACAACCAGCACCAATCTGGACAGCTGCAGGACAAACGCCGCCCCAAACGGCGCAGACTTCTTCTTATATAGGCTCGATGTCTGTAAGCATCAGAAATCTCTTCTCGCAACATGATAGCTTGAAGTTTGCTAACTTGTTTACGGACCCGCTGGCTGCTGGAGCTGTGATGAATTGAAACCTTGGAGACTATGAATCTGGGGTAGAGCCTTTCCTGTCTGCAGTTGATGAGGAAGATGATCCGTTCTTCCACACGTCCTAGCTTTTGATGCAAAATTGCAAATTGGGCCATTCCTTCCGTGAGGTCGCCACTGTTATAACATTGTTTAATACAACGAAGAATGGCTCTTAGATGCTCCTGGGTTTTAGACATTGCGTGTAAAGAAAGCATACGACCTTCAATATACCAGGAGGTGCTGAGTTGACATCAAAAGTAACGTTAAGGATTATACTTTATTAGGTACTCAACGTTTCGGCCAGGGGCCATCGTCAGGAGTGATATAAAAATGTCAAGTTAAGCAATTGAAAAAAAAAAAGCACGCGAGAAAAAAAGCGTGCAAAGACACGTGGAATGCAGAAAAGCCTCCTCAGTGGTGCAGACACTTAAAGAAACTCCAAACCAGAAACAAACTAGGTCAAGATAGAATCCTCTGAGGAAGCCCGAGCCGATGGTCCACATACATATCGATACATACACTCACGCACATATATAGACATAGATCCAATATAACGCGTAATACATAGAATATAATTTATGTTTATGTAATTTAAGTGATATACCAAGACGTCGTTTGCGTGTTTAGTTGCGGCCGTAGATTACGTATGTGTAGAGATTCGAGGACCTTTAGATCAGCGTTGTCCCTGGCTGTTGCTAGAATTTCTACTTTGAAGTTTGTGTTAGTGTCGCTGTGTTCCATGTTATAATGTTTGTCGATCATGTGTTCGCCTAAAGGTGTGTATGCTCTTCGAAGTCTGGCATCTCCCAAGTGCTCATTGTACCTATCCCTGATACTACGTTTGGTTTCACCGACATAAAATATTCCAAGACAGCGGTTGCACGTTATTTTATAAACTACGTTTTTTCGCGTGCATCTACCTTTGAGCCCGTTGATGCAGGTGTGGCACGTTCTTCTACCAGCAGGGCATGGCGGAATTTCCAGGGCTGAGCGGACCAGGTAAGATTTCAGCGTAGGTCCGCTAGTCCAGGCTACCCTAACATGGTTTAGATGAGACGAACGGATGGCTGCGTTTACCTGTCGACATAGTTGGTCATCGACAAATGGAAGTCTCATGTAAACATAGTTGGGATTACTACCCGCTCGATGCCGACGTTGCCCACTTATCCTACTCCTGTTGTGAGGGTGAACAGCACGAGCGGCGGAGTGTACCCGATGTGCTGGGTATCCGTTTTCCAGGAAAAGAGTTGTCATCTTCGCAAGGCTCCGCTCGCATGAAATAGTATCGGAGGAGACTCGTGCTGCTCTCCTCATTTGGGATGTTAAAACGGCCTTTTTAGTAGCCATCGGGTGGGCCGAATCATAGTGCAAGATGATGGGGGCTGCCATAGGTTTAAAGTACAGTTCGGTGGTGTAGCTCCCATCAGCCTGAACTACAAACAACGTATCAAGGAAAGGAATCGAACTGCTATAACCAGTGTGTTCTAAGGTGAACTTGATGCTGGAGTGTTGTTGGTTAATTTCTGCAAAGAAGTCGAGCAGAGAGCCAAGCCATGTGTCCAAACACCAAAAATATCGTCTATATACCTCATGTAGAGAGCTGGTTTAAAATCATACGAAGCTAAGAAGATCGACTCAAGGCGGTGCATAAAAGCAATCGCTAAAGGAGGTGCACATCGGTTACCCATAGCCACTCCTTTTGTTTGCTTGTACATTGAGTTACCGAAACGTATGAGGTTATTGCTGAAAATATGTGTTAGTAATTTCACACAGTCCTGTACCCCAATCCCGAAAAGACAAATGTCATCCAGATTGTCCTCGATTAGACGAATCACAGCATCTATTCCCTCCTTTATCGGAATGCTGCCATATAGATTTATGTGAAAAATCTATATGGCAGCATTCCGATAAAGGAGGGAATAGATGCTGTGATTCGTCTAATCGAGGACAATCTGGATGACATTTGTCTTTTTCGGGATTGGGGTACAGGACTGTGTGAAATTACTAACACATATTTTCAGCAATAACCTCATACGTTTCGGTAACTCAATGTACAAGCAAACAAAAGGAGTGGCTATGGGTAACCGATGTGCACCTCCTTTAGCGATTGCTTTTATGCACCGCCTTGAGTCGATCTTCTTAGCTTCGTATGATTTTAAACCAGCTCTCTACATGAGGTATATAGACGATATTTTTGGTGTTTGGACACATGGCTTGGCCTCTCTGCTCGACTTCTTTGCAGAAATTAACCAACAACACTCCAGCATCAAGTTCACCTTAGAACACACTGGTCATAGCAGTTCGATTCCTTTCCTTGATACGTTGTTTGTAGTTCAGGCTGATGGGAGCTACACCACCGAACTGTACTTTAAACCTATGGCAGCCCCCATCATCTTGCACTATGATTCGGCCCACCCGATGGCTACTAAAAAGGCCGTTTTAACATCCCAAATGAGGAGAGCAGCACGAGTCTCCTCCGATACTATTTCATGCGAGCGGAGCCTTGCGAAGATGACAACTCTTTTCCTGGAAAACGAATACCCAGCACATCGGGTACACTCCGCCGCTCGTGCTGTTCACCCTCACAACAGGAGTAGGATAAGTGGGCAACGTCGGCATCGAGCGGGTAGTAATCCCAACTATGTTTACATGAGACTTCCATTTGTCGATGACCAACTATGTCGACAGGTAAACGCAGCCATCCGTTCGTCTCATCTAAACCATGTTAGGGTAGCCTGGACTAGCGGACCTACGCTGAAATCTTACCTGGTCCGCTCAGCCCTGGAAATTCCGCCATGCCCTGCTGGTAGAAGAACGTGCCACACCTGCATCAACGGGCTCAAAGGTAGATGCACGCGAAAAAACGTAGTTTATAAAATAACGTGCAACCGCTGTCTTGGAATATTTTATGTCGGTGAAACCAAACGTAGTATCAGGGATAGGTACAATGAGCACTTGGGAGATGCCAGACTTCGAAGAGCATACACACCTTTAGGCGAACACATGATCGACAAACATTATAACATGGAACACAGCGACACTAACACAAACTTCAAAGTAGAAATTCTAGCAACAGCCAGGGACAACGCTGATCTAAAGGTCCTCGAATCTCTACACATACGTAATCTACGGCCGCAACTAAACACGCAAACGACGTCTTGGTATATCACTTAAATTACATAAACATAAATTATATTCTATGTATTACGCGTTATATTGGATCTATGTCTATATATGTGCGTGAGTGTATGTATCGATATGTATGTGGACCATCGGCTCGGGCTTCCTCAGAGGATTCTATCTTGACCTAGTTTGTTTCTGGTTTGGAGTTTCTTTAAGTGTCTGCACCACTGAGGAGGCTTTTCTGCATTCCACGTGTCTTTGCACGCTTTTTTTCTCGCGTGCTTTTTTTTTTTCAATTGCTTAACTTGACATTTTTATATCACTCCTGACGATGGCCCCTGGCCGAAACGTTGAGTACCTAATAAAGTATAATCCTTAACGTTACTTTTGATGTCAACTCAGCACCTCCTGGTATATTGAAGGTCGTATGCTTTCTTTACACGCAATATAGTAGTCTAGGGGTAAGTTGCTCGTCTCACAATCGAAAGATTGTGGATTCGAGTCTCACCTGTCGCTACTCTTCGCCCGCGGCCAATCGGCGTGAGAGATTGGCGACGCTATGTGACTCAACGGTCGATGTGTCGTAAAAACCAATAAGCAACCAACGCATTGCCCGTGCTTGTTCTTACCGTGAATTTATTCGCTGAGGATATATTTTAGCTCGTGTTACAGTTGCCTTGCAGCCAGCACCAAATGTTATAAAAAATAAACATTCCTAAGATGGCGCTCAGAAAACCAATGCAATCCACTTCTCGTTGTCACCTTTGCGAAATTGTCGTCCTAGGACTGAGAAATGATCGTTCAAGCTTTGCTTATGACATCAAGATGGTGGGAATAAATAACAGTAGTGATGAATCTAGCTATATTCAGTTAGGCTTGGAGGACTTAAAAGTGGGTTGATCAATGGCAGATATCTGTAAGATATGCTTAGCACCAGCCCCGCCAGCTCGCTGCAATCTAGAGGCCAGCGGGAAGATTCGAGAAAGCATTGATACGTTGGTTTGTTTTGGCACTTATGTATTTATCCAAATATTACTTATTTATACCCTGGTATGGCCCAGTTTTCAGCGAAAATGATTAGTACTATTGCGTTTTGAGTAAATGATGCACCATACCAAGAACAAACAAAACACCAATATGAAATCATGTTCCCCATTCTCGAACCATAGTATAAGAGCCTAAAAACAATATGAGACCCTAACACAATGGAGGTCCCCTTTCGGGGAACAGGAGGCCCGCTTTCGACCTTGCCCCCCCCCCCCCCGGAAGAATTTCGTGGCGACGCCACTGCTTGAGGCACACATGAGGTTCAGGCTTCATAAGGCGGGTCGGCAAACGCCCTCCGGGCCAGGGACAGCTTCATGCCCTCCAGGTGGACCAGACGGAGAATTTCCTTCTCCGCCATCCACCGAGGGCAGGAGCTGTCCCCGGCCCCGTGCGTCCCCCCGCAGGCGGCGCAGCAGGCCTCGCCGCCCGGGCATGTTGTGGTGTTGTGTGGTCTGGCGCATTTCCCGCATGTGTAAGTGTTGGAGTGGCACCCCCCCCCCCTCGGAGTGGCCGTAACGCTGACATTTTTTGCAGCGCCGAGAGAGGGGTGCACGTGGAGTGACTGTGTAACTGAGATAGCCGGCTTTGAGGTATTTGGGTGGGGTCCGGGTGCTGAATGTCAGGATGATAAGGTGGGTGTATGGTCGTCCGGGTGTTTGAGGCGGCCGGTATGCGGCGGAGACAACCTGGTTCCCAAGTCTGGAGACCAGGGTCTCCTCCGCGATACCGGCCAGCTCTCGTGGGTGTATTGTGCCTTGTGAAGTGTTGAGTTTGGTGACTGGAGTGATGGTGATGGGTGTCTGCTGGATCATGCGTTTGGTTGGGATAATTTTGTTGTCGATGTCGGTGTTGGCTTGTATTAGGTGTGCCCCTGACCTAATTTGTTTGGCGTGCAGGGGCACCCCTGTGTATTTGGCGATCTCCCCCTCCACCAACCAGAGGTCGAGGGAGGCCATGGGCTCCCCTTCCCCCCGGCGGCAAAGGAAGAAATCGCCGGTTGGGTGTGCTGTGGAGTGCATGTTTTTGTGGTGATGTAATTACCGGTGATGTATGCGTTTGGTTTGTATGTGGTGTTGAACAAAGGGTGAGAAGTGGCAGGTGTGTGGCGCAGTATGCAATTACAGTACAATTTTGGCGGAGGGTTCGGAGGGGCGTGAAGAAAGCCCTACAGGTGTAACAGTAGGGGTGCAGATAAAGAGGAAGAGAACACAAAGAAATCAGAAACTGTGCGTGAAGGAAGCACGTTCAGAAAATATCAGATAAAGATCGTGCAGAAGGCAATAGAGGGAAAGTCGGAGGGTGGTGTGGAGGGAGAGGCAGCACCGCCTGACTGACCGTTGAACGTAGACGTAGTCGTAGAAGCAGATGCGGAGAACTGGACACTGGTCTGAAGATGAAGCACTGTCACTGGAGTTGGTAGATAAGGAAGGCGCGAAGAGTAAAGCTGTCTTGAAGATGTTGCAGAAGTCGGTCTTGAAGTTTTGGGAGGGTTGGGAGGTTGAGCTTAGGTCTGAGAGTTGGAAAGGAAGTGGTGGTGTGTGGGAGGCGGGAGGGGGCTGAGGTGTGTGGGCCGTGTGTAAGTATGTGTATGGTGGTGTGGCAAGTGGCAGGTGGCAGGTGGCGTCTTCCTCGGCTACAGGTCCGCTTGCCGCGGCCTCCGGTGTTCCTCCGAGCAGCAGTCGATCAGTCGTCCCGTAATCGCTCTGCGCTCCTTCCGTGGCGTGCGTTTCCCTTTTTTCCGATTGCGTAGACGTGCTAGCGAAGATCAGGTATGGATTAGGAATTTCTTGACTACGGTGCCGGTTCTGTTTGCGTTATCGACATCGCGAACGCGCATGCGCGTCACCAACTCCCAGATGCAGCCAGTGCGCCGGTCACCACGCGGCATCCGACTGCAACTCCTCCGAAATGAAGTGTGCAGGCTGTGATGGGCCGCACCCCGCCACCGACCCCGACTTCCCCAAGTGGGCATACGAGAGGGAGGTGTGCCGGTATGCGGCAACTCATCGGGTGCCACACGCAACAGCACGACAGCACCTACGCCACACCACCACTGACACTCACACAGCCACAACTGCACCTCTGCACACCGCACCTACCGCCGGGCGAAGCTACGCAGCGACGCTCTCCACACTTAAACCCACACCCCCTCCAACACCAGCTCCCACCCGCCCAACCATCCCACCAGCAGCCGGCTACCGGAGCCCGGCACACCTCCCTTCTCAACGCTCCTCCGACCCTCGCCTCAACCGCCCCACCGATCCCCGACCTCCCCGGCCCACCGCCCCTCGACATCACCGATCACCACTCCTTCCCATCCCACCCCACCCAAGACCTGGCCTCCTCCCACACTCACTCCACTTCAGACCTGGCCCTTATCCACATTCCCCTTCACCCTCGACCCGGCCTCCTCCCACACCCTTTCCACCGCGGTCCCGGCTTCCCACATCCACCCCACCGAGGAATGGGCTTCCTTCCCTTCCCACCCCATCTCAGACCCGGCCCATGCCCATCACCATCCCACTATCCACCCCGCATCATCCCTCCTCCAACACACGTCAGACCCATACACGTTCCCCACCCCATCCCCCCACCGGTGCCCACCCATCCCCCACGGAACCTGGCTATACCCCTTCGCGCCACCGCCTTCAACCGGCCAGGGCCCACGTCGCCATCCTGAAGCCTTCCCTCCACTGCCTCCTCCAGGGCCTCGGCATCTACCACACCCATCCGGCCGACCCAAGCCAAGGTCTAAAACCAAGGCCACCACAACATCCACACAGACAACCCGCAAGTCCACGGCCACCACCTCCTGCCAAACCGAACCTCCCACCACCTGCACACCCACCCAAACCCACTCCAAAAACTCGTCTGAGGCCAGCACTCAGACCGAACCTGCCACTCCTTCAAAGCCCGTCGAACCCATAACTCCAGACCAACGAATCCCACCCGAACCCACCGCGCCTCCCAAGCGCAAATCACGCCGCCACTCTACCCAGTCCCCTCCCAGAACCCGTGCGACCAGGTCGAGGCTACCACCCATGCCTGGGTCACCTCCCAACCCTCTCTCCGTTCACCGGTTCAACCTTTCTCCCCAACTCGACACCGACACCACCCCAGTATAGGAACACCAACAGTCAATAAGCGCGTTCGGCAACGGGACTTTTTCTGCAGTGAACCACCACACCACAGGAGCTGAGCGACTTGCTGCAGGTCGAGCAGGTCGTTGTGTTCCAGAAATTTCCTCAATCGTGTGTTGACCATGCATTCGACTAACTTGCTAGCACAGCTAGTAGGTGAGATGGGTCTATAACCTTTTGGGGTGGAGTGATCTTTATGCGGCTTTGGCAATGGAATGACTACGCTCTTTCGCCATGATGCGGGAAACGTGTCGCTTTGGTACAATTCATGTATGGCCGCTAGTAGGTACGTTAGAGAGTTTTTGCTAAGTCGTTTAAGAAACTTGTAATGGATGTCGTCCGGCTCAACCGACGTGTTTCCACACTTGCTGAGGGGAAGGTGTAATTCGTGCATAGTAAACGACTGATTGTAGATTTCTCTATTGCTAGAGGTAAAATTTGCTTTGAAGGCTAGGGCGTCTAGAGCGCTTACTATAGTGGTGTCGTAGTTGCTGTTGCCAGATACGCTGGCGTAGTGTAGTTTAAAGTGGTCCACGACTTGTGGGTCAGTGATGTCCTGTCCTTTCACCGTCAGCTGGGGGAAGGGGCCTGGTGGTGGGCGTTTCAGGTTGAATCGCTTCATCAGGTCCCAGATTCTGCCGGTAGGGGTGAACCTATTGACTTGAGAGGCAAAAGACTGCCAACAGTTTTATCGTGCTGTTCGAATTGTGTACCGACAGTGTTTTTTAGATTGTATGTATGCTGATAGGTGTGCTTCGCACACGCATCTTTTGAATTGTTTGTGAGCACGGCGCCGTGCAGCGATTGCCCTTTTGACAGTCCGGGGTCCACCATGACGTAGATGCCTTTATCCTAGGCTCGCTACTTTTTGGGACTGAGTCTCGTGCTGCTGAGCTGATGGCCCTAAGTATTGTCTCGATCTTACTGGTCTCTGAAATTGTTAGGTTGAGGTCCACATGTCCCTCGAATTTAGCCTAGTCCACTCTTTTCAAGTTCCAAGATTGTCTAAATAGCTCAGTGTGGTGGATAGTTGGTTGGTTGGTTATTGGTTTTACGACACGTCGACCTTTGAGTCATATAGCGTCGCCAATCTCTCACGCCGATTGGTCGCGGGCGAAGAGTAGCGACAGGTGAGATTCGAACCCACAATCTTTCGATTGCGAGACGAGCATCTTACCCCTAGACCACTCGTCCCCATTAGTGTGGTGGATAGCATCCGTGCTGAGCCTAATTGTGATTGGGTAGTGGTCGCTCAGCCCGGGAACGTCTGAAACTGACCAGTCAAATAGTGAGCTAAGTCGTTGGGAGCAGCACGTTAAGTCAATGCAACTGTCCGATCCTCCTAAGGTCGGGTTGTAGCGAGTGGCGGCCCCGGTGTTAAGAAGTACTAGGTTGTGGTCCGAAATAAACTGGTGAATGTCGCGCCCTCTAGCATCATTTTCCAGAGCAATTTTCCTGACCCGGACATTTATTTGTTGGAATCCCTCCTTTTTTAGAGGGCTCCAGGTTGAGTTTTTGGGATACCAATCCGGTTTTGTGGTATAGGTGTAATTTCAGCAGTGTGAGGTAACTTATCAATGGATACCAAAAGAAAACCTTAGAACTGGGTGGTGGAGTTAGGGTTGAAATCCAACCAATCAGAAACCATAGTGGTAGATTAGGCCCCTCCACAGCACAATTTAGGTGATAACTAATTGTATTATTTCGAAATGTCCCCTTTGACAAAATAGCGGTCGAAATCCAAGGACGTTTTAATGGGCGTAGGTGCCCCCCCCCCTCCCTCCCTGCAAATCCGTTTGCCCCCTCCTGCTTAACGCAAATATAGGTACTCCACTGGTCCCTCAATAATTTTCCGAAACATACGCCCATGGGGCAAAGCCAACATTGAGGGGACAAATTACCCCTCACAAGCATACAATACAACATCCATGCCCCATATAAAATGGGATGAATGATGCTTTTAAATGCATTTTCTTCCAACAAACTTCCTTTCTGTTATTACAGCCTGCATGATTAGAGCTTCCCAGCTTCCATACCTTCTCAACGTGATTTACAAAACGGTACGGCACAGCGAAAACGATGGGCGTGACGGCGTGGAATTTGAAGGCTTGGATTATGTATGCACTGACATTGTTGCATTGTCGCATTGTCATTTATGCATTGCTGTTCAATGCTTGTTCTTACCGTGAATTTATTCGCTGAGGATATATTTTAGCTCGTGTTACCTTGCCCTTTAGCCTTGCAGCCAGCACCAAATGTTATAACAATAAACAAATTCCTAAGATGGCGCTCAGAAAGCCAATGCAATCCACTTCTCGTTGTCACCTTTGCGAAATTGTCGTCCTAGGACTGAGAAATGATCGTTCAAGCTTTGCTTATCACATCAAGCTAGTGGGAATAAATAACAGTAGTGATGAATCTAGCTATATTCAGTTAGACTTGGAGGACTTAAAAGTGGGTTGATCAATGGCAGATATCTGTAAGATATGCTTAGCACCAGCCCCGCCAGCTCGCTGCAATCTAGAGGCCAGCAGGAAGATTCGAGAAAGCATTGAGACGTTGGTTTGTTTTGGCACTGATGTTTTTATCCAAATATTACTTATTTATACCCTGGAATGGCCCAATTTTCAGCGAAAATGATTACTCCTATTGCGTTTTGAGTAAATGATGCACCATACCAAGAACAAACAAAACACCAATATGAAATCATGATCCCCATTATCGAACCATAGTATAAGAGCCTAAAAACAACATGAGACCCTAACACAATGGATGCCCCCTTTCGGGGAACAGGAGGCCCCCTTTCGACCTTGCCCCCCCCTGGAAGAATTTCGTGGCGACGCCACTGCTTGAGGCACACATGAGGTTCAGGCTTCATAAAACGTGGCAACAATTCATGTGAATGTTACACTTGAGCCATGAACGTGAATATTCACAAATCACCACCCAGCGTTGCTTCTGATGGCGTTTGAAACCGACATTTGAGCTTCATGGGCATCAGCTCACCATTTCATCGTAACAGCGCTTGATGTTCAGACAGAGGTGTTGAAAGGTGGACGATGTACATCCTGGTGGGGTTGTCGCGTCCCCATCGCCATCTGTTGCGGCATCATCGAACTCCAGCTCAACGGTATGCCACACAGATGGCAGCAGCAATGGATCAATCTCCATGGTTAGCTTGTATGACATGGATGTCACTAGAGATAGAGAAAGTTGCCAGTTAGTCAGTTTATGGGGGGATGGACAGCCAAGCTAAGTAACTGCACACGGCCTAATGGTTTATTACTTGGGAATGAGTTCGTCATTGCTCAGTGTTTACAGCATCTTCAAGATGACTACGTCAAATGGAATAGCACTAGCCATGCAGGTGGAGAGGACAGCAAGATTATTGGTGTGTGGGTAAGTCGCAGTGTTAAAATATTCATTTTTCATTAGGTGGGCTATGTCGAAAACCAAATAGCAAGATGTAAAAAATAATACAAGGATGTCGAATTTTACTGCGAAAGGTACATACATTTCGTGTTGCAAACTTTTTTCCCCGATATTTTTACGTAGTCAACAAAGCTACCTGAAGCTGTAACGCATGCATGTACAATACCGCTGTCCTTAATTCCTAACCTTTCCAGATTGCATCCTGAAGAGAGGAGTGTCCTGGTGGCGCAACCGATTACCGAGCCCTTCACCATCTGGAGCAGTCCTGGTCCCGGATCCCTCCTGAGCTGAAGAGTACTTCGAGGGAAAACTAAGCATATCGCCAAGCAAACGGAATGCAGATGCTCTTCCCATTGGAAGCAGCATGGCGTACGCAGTCGGTGCATCCTTCACCTCAATCATTATTAGAAGATCTCGTCGCGATATACGCTATTATGCACATATATCACTAGCGTCATATTCATTTAATGCAATTCGACAACTCCAATGTTTGTGTGCTTTTCCAATTCATGTGATTTTAAATCGGCATTGGTTGCCGATTGCATGGACATTGTCATTGACTTCCAGCCCATGCTTGCATGTGGAAACTAAATACACTTGTGCTGGAATTCCGCTTCCTCTTTATATGTTGTGCACCTTTCTAGTGTTACAGATAACAAGACCTGCATTAAATGCACATTAAATATATCAGTTTATCAATTCATTTCAGACCAAGCCGGAGGTCACGATAATGCGACAATGCATGACGCACACACGTGTAGCTGTGAATATTGTATTGCACTTGCTAAAAATCACAATAGCAAAAACTTGAGTATTTAACTTCAAACAAACGCAAAATGCATCACACACCGCATCACAGTCAGGATGGAGAATTGCTTTCCCGGGCCTTCGTAAGGATATCATTGGCGATGAAGATGAAAAAAGACAGCCAATACACTTCTGTAACTGGATCATTTTATACAAAATTCCCACACACAACAGACGATGAATGCTAAGCACTAGGCAAAATTGGCAGACAATCCGGTGTCCATTGTTTGGCGGTTCGCCCACATCTCCGTTGTACAGCCTGTGCAGCCTAAAGACTGGCAATGGCAGTCGGTTTTTGTTCAGTTAGTTAGTTATCAGGGCTTTATGGGCGCTACATAACTAGTAGCAGTTGATGCGCCCCTAAGCCCGAACAATCAATCAGTTATCAGGGCTTTAGGGCGCATCGACTTCATTGGTCATGTAGCGCCCATCGGCCTTTGTTGAATATGCCACGCGCGGTACTTGGTGACTGCAGTGGCGCGCATGCTAACGTATTGTCGCAGCGCGCCGACTCCACTTCACAGTACGAGTACCGTCGGCTGTGGCGCAGTCGCCTTCGCCGGCCACCAGATGGGCGCAATGTGAGTCGAATCGACTCTGGAAGCGGTGCAGTCGCTTCAGCTGCCGACCGCCAGCGACAGCTCGGGCAGCTTCCTGGGCCAAAGCCATGATAAGCACGGGCCGCAGGTGCGCCGGTCGCTGGTCAACACCGGCTGGTTACTTGTTACACAGTCCACCACCGTCAGCAACGCCGAGTTTGCCACCGTGACCTCCGCCGAATGACCATCCGCACCATCATGTATACACACATGCTCTAGAATCTGGAAGGTGTTGGGTCGCCCCGTCATTAACTAATCCAGACTGACAGGCTTCCGACGCTGGCTTGTGCGGGCAGGCATAACCCGCTATGGTTGTGCTCGCTCGCTGTGCATCGGTCTGATAATGGCGACCATTAACAGTTATGACGTGCTTGCTGGATTGTCCGCCAATTCGTTCATCGTTTCAATGTTTGTTAGACTGGACCTTGCACTCGCATCGTAGGCAAATTACTAAATCATTTACCACAGCTTCCGACCTTTGATCATCACACGTATTGAATGCAAAGGAAGGCATAGACGCCAAAGTCCAGTACACACGAGCCTCATCAACTTTAAAACAATGGCTATTCGCTATACATCGTTCAAATGTCTAACTTGAACATAAAAATAGCTGTTTTCGAACTAAATGCGGTTAAATAATTGCTTACAGTGCCACAATCACGATGCCCACGAAAGGCTGAATGACTGAGTCGTCGTTAGCAAGGACATTAGTCGAGGCACGATTATCGATGACTATTAAAAAAAAACAGCCAGGATCACCTTCACACAACTCAATTGATACCACGAACGATGGATTGCAAACCTTGTTACACAAAGGAAAACCTATTACCTGCTTCCTCCAGGTTCCATATTACAGGCCTCTTGACCACCCAGCTTCATGAACATGTACCCTGAACTACTCGTACCGCATGGCACCCATACGTGTAATGCGAACCACATCAAGGAACATTCGTACCTCATATAAATTAAACACGTAGTTCTCACCGCAGCCGGCCCAGATGTGTGCCGTTGTGGCGTTACAATCAATCTGAATTCAAGTAGGGGAGGGGTAGGAGGGGATAGACGACCGAAGGACATCGGTTGACGCTCAGGTCGGCCCAAGCTCCAAGTTCCGTTGAGGCGGTACGTTTAACACGTTTTACGTGCTGGTCGACCTTCACACCGGCGTGCGATGTGCTCCAGGGCTACATTCTCTGGTCCGTAGGGTTAATCCAGGTCTGTAGGGCTGCATTGAGTGTGCATAATACACACAGCGCAGGCCGATGGACTGTCGTATTCAGTCACGTACAGCAGGAACAGCAGCAGACCCTCCGCATCAGTTCATGGTTGTAAGGTACAAGTCCAGCTATCAGACGGCGTAGGCGTAGGCCAACCACTCAGCACCCTGGTGACCATCACCAGGCGCTATCCGTGTGCACCAGCACCAGAAACCCCGCCTATGCCAGGAACACCGCAACGGTCTGGCAGCAGCGCAATGCTCAACGTTGGCCGGGTGGTTAGCGTTGACAGCATAGTGCATGGCCCTTTTAGCATTTTCGCGTCAGTTCCTATGACAAGACCTGTCATCACAGCCAGCTTGGTCGAAGTCAAAAGGAAGTAGGATAATAAGCAGCAATGGGTTTGCATCCAACAGTACACTGGAGGATCAAATTTGTTACTTGTTGCAGTCACAAATTTGGTTACTCTGGTTAATCTGGTTAATTGTTGCACAGTCCACCACCATCAGCCACACAACGCCGAGTTTGAACTACGACGTGTTGCACTGGAGCAACCAGCGACGCCAAACGGGCATACAGCTGTGCCGTACTTATATCTGTGTAACGGAGATACATCGTCAAGGAACACTGAAAATTATTGGTTATTGGTTTTACGACACGTCGACCGTTGAGTCATGTAGCGTCGCCAATCACTCACGCCGATTGACTGAAAATTATTACCAAAGCAAGGAATTTCCTCTTCCGGAATCTTACCTTAGGGGAACATCTTTTACAGTACCTTTAGGAATTCACACAATGCTCCGGAGCTCACCAACTATATACATTGGCATGCATAGGACACACGGGCATTGGAGAGCCCTCTGCCACAAAAAAACCGTGCTGACTCGTTGCAGTTCCACTCTTGGTGGAACACACGTGCACCATGAACAACTGAATATGTCAAATGGCATTACTTGACGAAACACATGCAGTGACAAGACAATGGGAATGTATGAATTTTGAACAGTACCAAATATTCATGCATATTATAGCTGCCAAAAAGTTTGGCACATATCGTGGGTGCCCACCTGTTCACACCGGATAGGGTAGACGGCTGTGTGCCTGCGACCCGCCACGTTCAACAATCCGCAATAGTGTATGCACAATGTATAGACGCAAAATAAGACTTGAGCTTATGTTATAACACAAATAGCTTAACCTCGGCATCCTATTTCCTTCCCACCACACACGTTTATTACAGGCAAGCCCATAAGGCGAGTGGTTTCTTCCCCGGCGAGTAAAATATGATTTGCAAAACACGTGGAACGCGGAACTCTATAACAATCCAATGACCATTAAACCGGGACTGAGAGAATGGCCATCGCCACAGCGAAACACAGGAAGGAGGCGGCACTGTAGACTGCAAATTGGTCACTGCTATGATACTCATTGCCAGCTGCTATGCAGAAGCGAGCCGCTGTGATGCCCTCGCACCTTTTATGGTACACCATGTCTTATACTCGTGTAGAGGTTGTGATTGGAAGCGCATGCGACACGTTAGGACTGCTGATAGGTCGCTGACATTACGAGGCACGGTGGATAGTAAGTTTCCAATTGTACATAATGGTGAGCTTTTTCACTTTCTGTCGGAAAAAGGATTCAAGGCTACTATATCATGCTATATCAACAAAACATTGATCAACTGAAGACAAAATATTGACCACTTTCAGGTGTCTTGGTGTATCAGTTATAAAGGTCAAGCTCATGAATTGAAACATTTAAGCTCCTAATTCTTTCTCATGCACTATAATTTTATAAATGATTTTTTGATGATTGGGATCACCAAACAATCATATGCAATCATCAAACGATCACATCAGTATACATGATCAGCCTAACTATTCAAGATGAATGATTCAATCACAGCAGCCAGAACAAATAAAGAAAACTGTACAGAGAATGGGTCCAAAGAGCATGACCCTAAGAAATATACATCAAATGAAACCTTGGAAGTTAGATATCGCACACACACACACACACACACACACACACACACACACACACACACACACACACACACACACACACACACCGTGATTGGCGACGCTACATGACTCAACGGTCGACGTGTCGTAAAACCAATAACCAATAATTTTCAGTGTTCCTTGACGATGTATCTCCGTTACACAGATATAAGTACGGCACAGCTGTATGCCCGTTTGGCGTCGCTGGTTGCTCCAGTGCAACACGTCGTAGTTCAAACTCGGCGTTGTGTGGCTGACGGTGGTGGACTGCGCAACAATTAACCAGATTAACCAGAGTAACCAAATTTGTGACTGCAACAAGTAACAAATTTGACCCTCCAGTGTACTGTTCGATGCAAACCCATTGCTGCTTATTATCCTACCTCCTTTTGACATCGACCAAGCTGGCTGTGATGACAGGTCTTGTCATAGGAACTGAGGCGAAAATGCTAAAAAGGGCCATGCACTATGCTGTCAATGCTAACCACCCGGCCAACGTTGAGCTTTGCGCTGCTGCCAGACCGTTGCGGTGTTCTTGGCATAGGCGGGGTTTCTGGTGCTGGTGCACACGGATAGCGCCTGGTGATGGTCACCAGGGTGCTGAGTGGTTGGCCTACGCCTACGCCGTCTGATAGCTGGACTTGTACCTTACAACCATGAACTGATGCGGAGGGTCTGCTGCTGTTCCTGCTGTACGTGACCGAATACGACAGTCCATCGGCCTGCGCTGTGTGTATTATGCACACTTAATGTAGCCCTACGGACCTGGATTAACCCTACGGACCAGAGAATGTAGCCCTGGAGCACATCGCACGCCGGTGTGAAGGTCGACCAGCACGTAAAACGTGTTAAACGTACCGCCTCGACAGAACTTGGAGCTTGGGCCGACCTGAGCGTCAACCGATGTCCTTCGGTCGTCTATCCCCTCCTACCCCTCCCCTACTTGAATTCAGATTGATTGTAACGCAGCAACGGCACACATCTGGGCCGGCTGCGGTGAGAACAACGTGTTTAATTTATATGAGGTACGAATGTTCCTTGATGTGCTTCGCATCACACGTATGGGTGCCATGCGGTACGAGTAGTTCGGGGTACATGTTCATGAAGCTGGGTGGTCAAGAGGCCTGTAATATGGAGCCTGGAGGAAGCAGGTAATAGGTTTTCCTTTGTGTAACAAGGTTTGCAATCCATCGTTCGTGGTATCAATTGAGTTGTGTGAATATGATCCTGGCTGTTTTTTTATTAGTCATCGATAATCGTGCCTCGACTAATGTCCTTGCTAACGACGACTCAGTCATTCAGCCTTTCGTGGGCATCGTGATTGTGGCACTGCAAGCAATTATTTAACCGCATTTAGTTCGAAAACAGCTATTTTTATGTTCAAGTTAGACATTTGAACGATGTATAGCGAATAGCCATTGTTTTAAAGTTGATGAGGCTCGTGTGTACTGGACTTTGGCGTCTATGCCTTCCTTTGCATTCAATACGTGTGATGATGAAAGGTCGGAAGCTATGGTAAATGATTTAGTAATTTGCCTACGATGCGAGTGCAAGGTCCAGTCTAGCAAACATTGAAACGATGAACGAATTGGCGGACAATCCAGCCAGCACGTCATAACTGTTAATGGTCGCCATTATCAGACCGATGCACAGCGAGCGAGCACAACCATAGCGGGTTATGCCTGCCCGCACAAGCCAGCGTCGGAAGCCTGTAAGTCTGGATTAGTTAATGACGGGGCGACCCAACACCTCCCAGATTCTAGAGCATGTGTGTATACATGCTGGTGCGGATGGTCATTCGGCGGAGGTCACGGTGGCAAACTCGGCGTTGCTGACGGTGGTGGACTGTGTAACAAGTAACCAGCCGGTGTTGACCAGCGACCGGCGCACCTGCGGCCCGTGCTTATCATGGCTTGGGCCCAGGAAGCTGCCCGAGCTGTTGCTGGCGATAGGCAGCTGAAGCGACTGCACCGCTTCCAGAGTCGATTCGACTCACATTGCGCCCATCTGGTGGCCGGCGAAGGCGACTGCGCCACAGCCGACGGTACTCGTACTGTGAAGTGGAGTCGGCGCGCTGCGACAATACGTTAGCATGCGCGCCACTGCAGTCACCAAGTGCCGCGCGTGGCATATTCAACAAAGGCCAATGGGCGCTACATGACCAATGAAGTCGATGCGCCCTAAAGCCCTGATAACTAACTAACTCAACAAAAACCGACTGACATTGCCTGTCTTTAGGCTGCGCAGGCTGTACAACGGAGATGTGGGCGCGCCGCCAAACAATGGACACCGGATTGTCTGCCAATTTTGCCTAGTGCTTAGCATTCATTGTTTGTTGTGTGCGGGAATTTTGTATGAAATGCTCCAGTTACAGAAGTGTATTGGCTGTCTTTTTTATTCTTCATCGCCAATGATATCCTTACGAAGGCCCGGGAAAGCAATTCTCCATCCTGACTGTGATGCGGTGCGTGATGCATTTTGCGTTTGTTTCAAGTTAAATACTCAAGTTTTTGCTATTGTGTTTTTAGCAAGTGTAATACAATCTTCACAGCTACACGTGTGTGCGTCATGCATTGTCGCATTATCGTGACCTCCGGCTTGGTCTGAACTGAATTGATAAACTGATATATTTAATGTGCATTTAATGCAGGTCTTGTTATCTGTAACACTAGAAAGGTGCACAACATATAAAGAGGAAGCGGAATTCCAGCACAAGTGTATTCAGTTTCCACATGCAAGCATGGGCTGGAAGTCAATGACAATGTCGATGCAATCGGCAACCAATGCCGATTTAAAATCACATGCATTGGAAAAGCACACAAACATTGGAGTTGTCGAGTTGCATTAAATGAATATGACGCTAGTGAAATATGTGCATAAGAGCGTATATCGCGACGAGATCTTCTAGTAATGATTGAGGTGAAGGATGCACCGACTGCGTACGCCATGCTGCTTCCAATGGGAAGGGCATCTGCATTCCCTTTGCTTGGCGATATGCTTAGTTTTTCCTCGAGGTACTCTTCAGCTCAGGAGGGATCCGGGACCAGGACTGCTCCAGATGGTGAAGGGCTCGGTAATCGGTTGCGCCACCAGGACACTCCTCTCTTCAGGATGGAATCTGGAAAGGTTAGGAATTAAGGACAGCGGTATTGTACATGCATGCGTTACAGCTTCAGGTAGCTTTGTTGACTACGTAAAAATATCGGGGGGAAAAGTTTGCAACACGAAATTCATGTACCTTTCGCAGTAAAATTCGACATCCTTGTATTATTTTTTACATCTTGCTATTTGGTTTTCGACATCGCCCACCTAATGAAAAATGAATATTTTAACACTGTGCCGTGGCGACCGATCAGTTGGCGCCGGTGGGCGAGCCGAGGATGACTTCTCCTCTATTGGTCCTCCATCTCCGCCGCACGACTTCCCTGGCTTCTCACCTGACGCTACACGGGGGTAAGCAGTCTTCTTTGGTTTGGGATTCGTGCTAATGTGTTACAACGACTAGGGACATGGAAGCTTTGTGGCGGCTTCTTCTTCCGTGTCGTATTGACAGTTCTATTTTATTAGCATTCATTAATTGTAGGAGCTGCGTGGGTCATGCAAAGTGGCTGGTACGGTCCACCAATACGCGTCACACCTGGGATGCAAAATAACACCGACCCATCTCGGATTTCTTCTTAAATTTGTGGACAGGGGTAATTGAGCGCCCCGAATCCAATGGTGACACTCCCATTTCGATCTGACCAACCGCACGTGCGTTATAGCCTCATGCACTTTTTGATGGTCACGATGCAAGGTTAACTTTAAATGGCCATAACTTCTGTTATAATCAACATAATTGCATAAACAAATATATCGCTGGATTCGTAATAGACCAAAGATCACGTTCCAGTGCTTTATTTTTAAATTTGACAATTTCTTTTTTTGGTCACGTGACCTTACGTCACGTGACACATATCATATCGAGCGTATGGAAAATATCCAGTTTTTACATTTTTATATTGTAGTGTAGTATGTTGTCTTTGACTACAAAAGAAATTGGAGATATGTTTTTTCTAGATTTTATATTAAAAATCAGAGTATGGAGCAATGACGTCATCAATGGCACCCGATTGTAGGCCACTCAGGGTTGAAGTCAGTTTGATTCGTGATCTCGTAGCCTTGCAACCTCCGATGACCTCGGGTGACCTTATCTGATCTGCATTTTACTTCCATGAACTTGACTGACCTTTGGTGACCTCCTAGGGGTCATTTAAGCAAAGACTTGACCTTTAACATTTATTGACGGGAGAAAGGAGATTATAGTTCTTTTTGGATGCTGAATTCGAATTAAGTGGCATATTCAATCGTTTGAGCAACGCTAATAGTCAAGTCCAATAAACGTCCGCATTCCAGATATTTAGTCATTAGTAACAGATCGTTATGGCTGGAAGGAAAACGGTAGATCTCGCCCGTATTTTTGGTGGTGGTCGTGTATGTGGGTATACAGGAAAACATACACTGGTCTGTATACAGACAGGTTTAGTGACAGGTGCTATGTATTGTTCTATGAATACATGCTTCACTGGAGTGGCTACCTAGACACTGATCCATCATTCAACGGCAGACATCGACGTGGCGCCCCTGTTCGCCCGACAGTTCGGCCACACTCATGGTGGTAGTATTTACCGGCACGAAGCAGTGCAGAGACTGTGTTCCCTGGACCGTCAGAGCTTTGGCGAAGTGGGTCTTTAGATCATGAGCTGTGGATTCGATATCGACTTGGCTAACGAACAAAGAGATAATTGATGTTTAGAATTTTTCGGCCAGGAAGGTGTACACTTCTGAGGCTGTCGTGATCTGATGTGTGCGCGGACGGCAGAGACTTTCTCTCGCAGTCGCCCGTTTCATTGTGCCGCCGATGCCGTCACACGCCCCCTTCCCATGATCCCATGAGCTGTTCCAAAGAACTGCCAGTCACATTTTAATCCAAAGTCTGTCTCGTGCTGGCAGATGTTAATAAAGTTGAAACGATTTTTGTATTGTCCCGCGCAACCATCAGAAAAGTAATGAATTTTAGACAGATTGGGGATCCGAGTCTTCAGTTCCGGGATTAGTTTTTTTTCTCAAAAAGGCATGAACAGCAGTCGCGTTATGTTTTACCGAGTTTGACACGACGCAAAAGCTCTGATGGACCGTAACATCGTCCTCTCGCCAATAGGAGATGAATGGGTGTGTGGTGCATTGTCCCGCATCCCAATGGTAACTCTGAACCTCGTCCTGGATAACAAAAGTAAAATTTTCCGAAAAATCTCCTACAACCACTGCTTCCCCAGGAGGAAGTGATTCCTTGAGGTCTGCAAGTGTTTTGCTCTGGTTAGCCGACACGTAATGATATTTGGTCAGTTTTACGACCGCACTGCTTAAACTCTTTAGAAATTCACCTCGAGTCTGAACAATGTCAATTAGATTGCACCGATCCGTGCTGACCCATTGCTTAACCGATGTTCTTTATCACTGTCCGCATCATCATCCCCTGAATCATCATCCACGCCAATATCATCACCGTCGTCGCCGTCGTCATCGTCGTCAATGTCGACTCCGTCATCGCGGTTGTTTTTGTGACCGTCATCCTGTACGAGTCTCAAAAATCCCAACACACCCTCTTTCCCCGGACAGTCGTTACACCGGTGCATCATACAGTCTGGATCACTGCTGTCACATACGGCGTGGTCGATAAGATCGCGGTATGTGAGACCCGGAATTCCGTATGAATCTACCATTAGCTTGACATTCTCGTGGTACACACACACACACACACATAGTCGTGTGAGCCGTGAAAAGCGAGCCACATGACCGTACGGTCACAACCGAGGACCACCATTTCTAAGCGTGATGGAACGCTATGACGGAAACACATCATTGCCACATGGTGCTCGACCGTTACCAAATGTTGTATGACACGATAAATTAGAAAGTATATGTTTTATGACGGGTTGTACTTACGAGGTCCAAGTGACAACAGAGGTCCAGTTGTGTGAACTGGGCAGATTATCGTGTATTTCGAGGACCATGTGTGTGATGTGCATGTAAAACCGAGGCCCATGTTGACCTTTTGTACGTACATTAATTTGGACATCTCCAATGGCTAAACGGGTATTATTTATCCCAATATGTGATCTACTATCAACGCACCATTTTTGTGGTCAAGGATTTCGGTCACGGTGTACCCCACACTTCGATGCTGATTTGTGACGTACCCATGCTGCGTTGTCGTGACACCATCTGGCTGCTGTTGATCTTCCTCTCGATGAGACCTTTCGATTGTTTAAAAAAAAGCTGGGTCTGACAGGATTCGCCGCTGAACAAGAGGTAAATAATGTGGCACTGGCAAGTGGTTCGCCAGGCACGCCAAGAGGTATATTGGAGGGGCCCAATGCATTAAGGCCATGTGTGCTTGCTAATTTGGTTGGCGGGGCAAACCCGATAGTGTCCCATGTTTACTCGCCCAGTCTTTCCGGTCAAATTCTCACACCCCGCCTCAGGGTGGGGGCATTATAAGCCCCCCTCCCCCCTATGAAATGTAGGTGTAGACACCCGCCCCAACTTCGTATATTGTGTGTAAGGACATGTGGCACATCTCCGCCATTCCAAGTGGTTAAAAATACGGTACGATCTGAGAAAGAGGGAATTAACTACCCGTAAGGAAGGATGAATGACCTTAATCGACATTTCTTGTTTGCCCAACTCGCATTCATATCTATTACTCTTTTTTCGCTGCTGAGTTAGTGGTTCCGTAAGGGTGTACACAGAAAATTAGTTCCGACAATTTAAAGCCTCAGAACCGTTCGACAGGATTTAATAAGTGGTGAAGCCAATCCTAGTGGTATGGGATCCTTTCCTGCATTTTGTTGGGGGACACTCAAACCCCCACGAGGAGAGTTGATACAAGGGTTTGCTTTCCAGCGAGGTTCACTCAGATGCTGGAAGGTAGCGCGAAACATCGAACATCGTCATTGTAACACCGCTTAATTGACAACACTTAACATCTGAAGCGCCCCCCCCCCCCGCTCCCTGCCCTCACTCAACACTTTTTGCTGACGCCGTATGGGCACTTGTGGCCCACGTCTTCCAACGCCCTTACTTTAATAATTTATTTTAGAATGGGACTCTTCTCCAGTGCGGGACATCCCTTTCCAGCAAAGGGCACCTCTTTCCGGTCAGGCACTCCTCATCTTTCATGGCGAACGCCACTAAGGTTCCGGGATTCACAGGGAACCTGCCCCATTTGGACCGGTTGGAAATTCACACAGAGCCGATGATGGTGTACCATTTGTTGCGTTGTTGCCCTTGTTTGCGCAACTGCGACTGCTGTTTGCTCGCAGGCCGGCGCTATCCCAGGCGTTGAGTGGTGACGGCGCATGTCTTCGTGGTGTGCGCGATACTATTGCTGCCCACACCGGAGAAACAACATATTCAACGCGAGGTGACCAAATAGACTGATGCATATACCTGGGACCAGATAATACCAACTGACCAATATTGAACCTTCAGGACTAAATTAAGACAGAACGGACAGAGGCCGAGGCAGAGGCAGGCAGACAGTGAGGGACATACGGAGACACATACAGAGACAGAGTAAGAGCAACAGCAAGAGTAAGAACAAGAGAAAGAGAAGAGGAGGTAGAGGAAGATGCAGAAGCGGAGGAAAGCGCAGAGACAGAAACGGAAACAGAGTGAGAGAGAGTGAGAGAGAGAAGAGAGGGAGATGGAGATGGAGATGGAGATGGAGATGGAGATGGAGATGGAGATGGAGATGGAGATGGAGATGGAGATGGAGAGGGATGGAGAGGGAGAGGGAGAGAGGGAGAGGGAGGGAGGGAGAGAGGAAGAGGGAGAGAGAGCTCCCTGGGGCGACGTGAAGGACCCCTGGATCTACGAAAGGGCCCCGGGTTCAAGGAGAAGATTTTGGGGTGTAGGGGCGCATCGACTTCGCCTGTCATGCAGCCTCAAGGATAATGTCCCGGACCGATGAAGAGGGCCTCTGGTCAACGAAGAATGCCAACGGACAGATGATGAGGACCCTGGGCTGAGCCAACGTGGGCTTCTCGGTCGACTGAGGGGTCCATGATCGTTGGAAGGGCTCCCGGGCTGACGAAGGGGCCCAAGCCAATATGAAAGGCCTCTGGGCTGGTGGCGGTGCTCAAGCCGAAGCAAGTATCCTGATTTTATGAGCAGGTCGTAAACTTTCGAAAAAAAGGGCGCCTACCTGACCGAAAAGGCTCTGAATCGTTAAAGATGGCCCATGGGATGACGGATGGGCTCCTAGTTACCGGAGGTGATCTCGCGCCGTCAGAAAAGGCCCCTGGGCGAACGCGCGGGGTCCAAGCCGTACAAGCAAGGGCGTCGCCACCGGGGGGGCAGAGGGGGCCAGTCGCCCCCCTGCCGTGAGACTGGGGGCGCCGCCCCCCCCCCTGAAATTTGAGGAGGCCCCTATCCGGAAATGCAAAGGAAAAAGGTGAGCAAGGAGGCCGACCAGACATGAGAGGAGGCATCCAAGACGTGAGAGGAGGCCGACCAGACATGAGAGGAGGCCTCCAAACGTGAGAGGAGGCCAATAATTTGAAGAAGGAGTCACCTAGGAGAGGATAGGAGGCCCCATAAATCAAGAGAGTGCGAACAATTGGCACGGATGCCCCCAGGAATGCAAAGGTGGCCCCCAGGATTGCAAAGGAGGCCCCCAGGATTGCAAAGGAGGCCTCCAGGATTACAAAGGAGGCCCCCAGGATTGAAAAGGAGGCCCCATGATTGAAAAGGAGGCCCCCAGGATTGCAAAGGAGGCCCTCAGGATTGCAAAGGATGACTCCAGGAATGCAAAGGAGGCCCCCAGGATTGCAAAGGAGGCCTCTATGATTACAAAGGAGGCCCCAGGATTACAAAGGAGGCCCCCAGGGTTGCAAAGGAGGCCCTCAGTATTGTAAAGGAGGCTCCCAGGATTGCAAAGGAGGCCCCAATACGGGAAGGGAGACCTCATAAAATGAGAGAAGGCCCTAAGACGGAAGAGAAAGCCAGTGGATATGAGATGAGGTTTCGGAGACGCAAAAGCAGCCCCCAAAACGGGTAAGGTTCCACCAAGATAGAAAAGGATGATCCAGAAAAGTGGCAGGAAGCACTTAATTCGGAAGAGGACGATATAAGATTGGAAATAAGATCCTTTGATGAACGTGGAAGACGTAAAATAGGAGAGAAGGGCAATTAGATAAGAGGGATGGCTCCAGGCGAGAAAGAAGGCTTCAAAACGGGTAAGAAGGTCCCCAGGAAATGAGAAGGTAACTGAGATAGGAAAGGTTGCTTGTAATTTGGAAGAGGAGGCACCTGAAAGAGAACAGGAGTCCACCAGGAGACAAAAGGCCACCCTTAAAATGGGCAAAGATAGAATCAAAACGTAGAACAGGAGGCCCCAAAGACGTGAGAGGAGGCCCCTAATTTGGAAAAGAAAGCCTCTAGAAAAGAAAAGGAGGCCCCTGCCGGACTCGAGAGGAGTCCCTCGAGATGGAGTAGGAGGTCTCCAGGGCCGAATGCGGCCCGACGACCGGAAGGAATTCCCAGGAAATGAGAGAAGGCCCTTAAGATGTGAGTGGTAGGTAGCAGGTATGGAAAGAGGCGAGGTTTCCAAAATTGAAGATCCCTCAAGACGGGTAAGCTTTGCGAGGACAAAGGAGGAAGCCCACGAGGCGTGGCAGGAGGCCCCTAATTTGGCAGAGGATGCCCCTAGAACATGAGAGGAAGCCCCATGCCATGTTAAAGGGGCCCCAGGATGTGGGAGGAGGCCCTCCAAAACAGGAGAGGCGGACCATTGAATATGGAGGAGGGTAGGACGCACGAGAAGACGTCCAAAACCGGTAAAGAGGCTCCAGGAAATGAGACGAGACCCCTAAGACGCGAGAGGAGGTCTATAATTTCCAAGAAGCCCCTGACATGGCAGGAGTCGTGTCGGGGTACTTGAAAATCACGATATGGGCCCAAAAAGATCCTGCCGGGGCCCCTGCAAATCACGCTGAGCCTAGGGGTACAAAAAATTCACGCCCGAACCATGAAAATCACGCTAGGGGCACGATGGGTCGTACCGTTCCCCAACAGTATCATTGGGACACAAATGAAGCCGGGGCAACGAAAAACAATCCGGAGATGGATAATCACTCTGGGGCCCCAACAATAAAACCAAAAGCATCCAAAACGTATTGGACACCCACAAAGTGTCGAGGTCGCTAAAACTCGCGCTAGGGATCCAAGCAAATGACGTCGGGACACAAAAGATTACATTGGACAAAAAAGTCGCGTCGCAGCCCTTGAAAATCTCACTGGGGACCAAAAAGGTCGCGCCTGGACCCCAAAGTTTGCAGCTGCCCCAAAAATCAATTATCAACCGGAATGTCACTCTGCGCCCCAAAACATCGGTTCAAAGTCCCCCCAAAACCCGTTGGGTACTGGAGAAAAACGTGTCAGGGCACCGAAAAAAAATCGCACCTGGAGACCGAAGAATCGTGCCAGGACCCAAAAATATCACATAAGGGCCTATAAAAAAATAGTAATCGATGTCCAAAAGTTCACACCGAGACTCGATCGAATCGACCCCAGCACCGGAAAATTAAGAACAGGTCCGGAAAAAAATTACGCGGAGGGCATTTATACTCCGAAAGATGCCATCGGCTGAAAAAAAAAGTCCTTCGGTGGCCGCGGTGACACATCAAAGGGGCAAATGCCCCCTCCCTCCTAAGAGGGATATGCTCCCAAGAATCGAGCCGAGGCCCCCAAAAGTCGCGCTGGGGCCACACAAATTCGCGTCCGTCCACCAGAATTCGCGTAGGGGCTCCAAGTAAATACGGCGGGCCCCAGAAAACTCGCTCCGAGGCACGAAAATCTGCAACAGGAACCGTCAAGATCGCGTTGGGGTCACAGCTAAGTACAGCGCGCCCCGCAAACTCGAACCGGTCGCACCAAATTTCGCGCTTGGACCCACAATTCCCATCGGTAGTACCAAAAATTTGGTCTGGGCATCACAAATTAACGTCGGGGCTGCCAACAATTGGCGTCTAGGGCCCCACATAGGCACCGTGTGACCCCCAAAGTCGCATTGGTATCCGAAAAATAAAGCCGGAGCCCTCCAAAATAAGGAGGGATTCCAAAAAAAGTCCGGGTCAGGACAATGGTTCTGGAGCACCGAACATGTCATCAGGTGCCTTGACAAATCGCGTACGGCATCGAAAAACATACCGGAGCTCGAAGAAAATCGAAGTGAGATACAAAAACAGGGCGCCAGGGACTAAAAAAATCAGGCCGGGATTCGGAAGTTAAAGAAAATTCAGAAGAGATCTACAACAATCGCGTTGAGCCCAGATAACTGGCGTTGGATCCCGGAACCACGCGCCTGTGCGCGATAAGTCGCGCTTGGACCCAGAAAAATCGCACCGAAGCCCCAAAATCGTACTTGGGCCCCACAAATGTGCGCCAGAAGCCACAAACAACACAGCGGGACCCTAAGAGCACAACGGGGACCGAAAATGCGACTGGCTCTCCAAAGCGCAGTCTCGCAAAAAGCGACAGGGCCCGAAAACATGCATTGTAGCCATAACTATATATACCGGTAACTCTAAAAAAAAAAAAAAACACCAGAAGCTCTCAAGGCATACAGGGGCCATACGAGCGCACAAGGGCCTGAAAACGAGCAGGGGTTTCGAAAATGCGTTGGGCTTCTAACAAAAATGGATTGGAGCCCTAAGACACATCCGTAGACGAAGAAATACGAAACGGATCCAAAGAAATACGCTCAGGCAGGGCCTCAGTTCGGTAGACAACCTGGAAGCATGTTTAATCAAAGATATGAGGTGCATCAAAGCTCAGCGGGTATCCGCATTTCTTCACCATAAAATATTGGAATTAGGAAACTTATGATCGAATTTAATTAATCGAATTTTCGCAGCGAACGCCCGTACGAAGCATTTTATCACGTAAGATATGGCGCAAGTCTATCATGTGGCAGCAATTAGCAAAGCGTAGGAGGCACAGCAGAATCCGTAGCATCGCACGAAGTGTGGCGAATGCGCCGAATGCGCAAGATGGGTGTGCACGTGCACTGACGTTGGCGTCGTGGCGACCGGGCACTATGAACTGGAATGTTGAAATTGGGAAATTTTACATTTTAAAGTGATTTGTGTAGGTGTAATTTCAGCAGTGCGAGGTGACTTATGAAGGGATACCAAAAGAATACATTCGAACAGGGTGGGGGACCTAGGGTTGAAATCCGACGAATCAGAAACGATAGTGGTAGATTAGGCCCCTCCACAGGATAATTCAGTTCATCACTAATTATTTTACTTAAAAAGGTCCCCTTTGGCAAAATAGTGGTCGAAATCGGAAGACTTTATTGAGTAGTTGGACCCCCTCCAAATACGTTTGTCCCCCTCCCTTTAACGCAAATATAGGTACGTCACTGGTCCCCCAATAATTTTCATAAACTTACGCCCATGGAGCAAAGCCAACATTGCGGGGACAAATTCCCCCTCACAAGCATACAAAACAACACCGATGCCCCATATGAAATTGGAGAAATGATGTTTTAAAATGTATTTTCTTCTACAAAGTTGTCTTCTGTGATTACAGCCTGCATGATTAGAGCTTCCCAGCTTCAATACCTTCTTTATAATTTACATAATTATATATTTATATTATATTATAATTATACATACATCTATAATACATAATTATATATTTATATTATATTATAATTATACATACATCTATAATACATAATTATACATAATAATACATACATAATATAATTTAACGACATAATTTACAAAACGGTACAGCACAGCGATAACCATTGGCGTGACCGCGTGGAATTCGAAGGTTTTGATGTCCATGGTATTAGCAACGCATTCGCATTCGCATTCAGCATCCTATTCGCATACTCTTTGAATTCGTTCATTTTTTCAGGATATGATCTTTGTCGCTTGCAAAAGTAAGGCACACAACGATTCTTCAGTAGGACGAGCGGTTCAATCTCCAGAGGTCCAGATAAGTCACTCGGGTCAAAAACGGTGTACCGTATAAAATTCGAAGTATTTTACCCGAAATACTTACCCGAATTATTCCAACGCCTAGATGTCCGCTGTCCATCAAAGATGCACCACATCGAATTACGTGAACTTGAATGTCATAGTTTGACCTCAGGTCACCGAAGTTGGTTTTATTCATGCACTATATCTATGTACGGGGTACCGAATAAAGTCATGGTGGCACATTGGATATACCTGATTTTTGCAGGTCATAGTCTACATAGCACGTACATAGAGCACATCAATCAAAATGACCCATTATGTCCACTGATTCATCACCGTTCGCCAAAAAAGCCCCAAAAATGCAACTATACCAAATTCTTGTGTACGCGATAATTTCCGCAAAATTTTACTCGGCACGACGAAAAAAAACACCCAAACATTGGCTATGGCCCATGGATGCAGCACATTGAAGCATCTGGCCTACAATCTTATAGTTTGACCTATATTCGCAAAATACTGTTTTGACCATGCATTATTGCCAGCTACGGGGTACCTGATAATACCCTCCTAAATACATTCATCGGATGGACATTAACACCAAAAAATCTCCCATCGGACAAGAAAGCAGCACATCCAAGCATGTCACCTTCAAGCTCACCATTTGACCTCAGGTCAACTTAGACTTTAACAGTACACCCTATGGGAATATCACGGTGTACCGAATACAATTTTCCTGAATACATTTATCTGATGGATATTAGCGTGGAATAATCGCCCACCGAGCAAGGACGCAGGACATCCGAGGATGTTACCGTCAGCGCAAGCGTTTGACCTCAGGTCAGGTTTTATGAAATTCAGAAAAACAAAGTAGTCCACATGGGTACCGTATGTGGGCCAAACGAAGCATTGAATGTAGACTATCTCAACACTGATGCATGCACTATCAACACAAGAAGTAGCACACTGCGTGACCTGACCTCTATCGATGACGCATTTCATCAGGTAGCACTAGCGTCCCATTCAACAACGCATTCAGAAACGAATTCACCAATGTTCTCCGATTCGTCCGAAAATTAGACACAACCTTCGCAGACATACCGGTACATGCATCCCGAAACCATTTTCTGCTATGACGAACCATTTCGGCTTCAGAGGCGAAAAGGTCAGCCGTGTCAAATCAGGGGTACCGCATAACTTGCCGGATAATTCACTTATTGGAATGGTTCGAACGCTTGTGCCACCGTTATCATGGTGGCATGCAGCGCACCAGGTCAACTGGTCATTCGAGGTCACCATTTGAACTCAGGTCAACGAGGACTTTAACATGACACCCTATGGGAAAATCACGGTGTACCGAATAAAATGTTTCTAAATACATTTATCCGATGGATATTAGCGTCGAATAATCGCCCACCGAGGAAGGACGCAGCATATCCTAGCACGTGCCCGTCAGCGCAAGCGTTTGACCTCAGGTCAGGATTTATGAAATTCATAAAAAGAAAGTAGTCCACTTGGGTACCGTATGTGGGCCAAACGAAGCATTGAATGTAGACTATCTCAACACTGATGCATGCACTAGCAACACAAGAAGTAGCACACTGCGTGACCTGACCTCTATCGATGACGCATTTCATCAGATAGCACTAGCGTCCCATTCAACAACGCATTCAGAAGCGAATTCACGAATGTTCTCCGATTCGTCTGAAAATTTGACACAACCTTCGCAGACATACTCGTACATGCATCCCGAAACCATTTTCTGCTACGACGAACCATTTCGCATGCCAATATGATAGCGGTGGCACAAGCGTTTGAATTATTCCAATAAGTGAATTCTCCGGCAAGTTATGCGGTACCCCAGATTTGAACCGGCTGACCTTTTCGCCTCCGAAGGCGAAATGGTTCGTCGTAGCAGAAAATGGTTTCGGGATGTATGTACGAATATGTCTGTGAAGGGTGTAGCAAATTTTCGGACGAATCGGAGGACATTAGTGAAATGGTTTTTGAATGCGTTGTTGAATGGGATGCTAGTGCTACCTGGTGAAATGCGTCATCGATAGAGGTCAGGTCACGCAGTGTGCTGCTTCTTATGTTGCTAGTGCATGCATCAGTGTTGAGATAGTCTACATTCAATAGTTGAGATAGTCTACATTGGCCCACATACGGTACCCAAGTGGACTACTTTCTTTTTCTGAATTTCATAAAACCTGCCCTGAGGTCAAACGCTGGCGCTGACGTCACATGCTCGGATGTGCTGCGTCTTTGCTCGGTGGGAGATTTTTCGACGCTAATATCTATCCGATAAATGTATTCAGGAAAATTGTATTCGGTACACCGTGATATTCCCATAGGGTGTAATGTTAAAGTCTTCGTTGACCTGAGGTCTAATGGTGACCTCGAGTGACCAGTTGACTTGGTGTGCTGCATGCCACCCTGATAGCGGTGGCACAAGCGTTTGAATCATTCCAATACGTGAATTATCCGGCAAGTTATGCGGTACCACAAATTTGACCTGGCTGACCTTTTCGCCTCTGAAGGCGAAATGTTTCGTCGTAGCAGAAAATGGTTTTGGGATGCATGTACGAGTATGTCTGCGAAGGTTGTTTGAAATTTTCAGACGAATCGAAGGACATTGGTGAATTCGTTTCTGAATGCGTTGTTGAATGGGACGCTAGTGGTTCCTGATGAAATGCGTCATCGATAGAGGTCAGGTCACGCAGTGTGCTGCTTCTTGTGTTGCTAGTGCATGCATCAGTGTTGAGATAGTCTACATTCAATTCTTCGTTTGGCCCACATACGGCACCCAAGTGGACTGCTTCCTTTTTCTGAATTTCATTAAAACTGACCTGAGGTCAAACGCTGACGCTGACGGTCACATGCTCGGACGTGCTGCGTCCTTGCTCCGTGGGCGATTCTTCGACGCTAATATCCATCCGATAAATGTATTCAGGAAAATTGTATTCTGTACACCGTGATATTTCCATAGGGTGTAATGTTAAAGTCTTCGTTGACCTGAGGTCTAATAGTGACCTCGAGTGACCAGTTGACTTGGTGTGCTGCATGCCACCATGATAGCGGTGGCACAAGCGTTTGAATCATTCCAATAAGTGAATTCTCCGGCAAGTTATGCGGTACCCCAGATTTGATCTGGCTGACCTTATCGCCTCTGAAGGCGACATGGTTCGTCGTAGCAGAAAATGGTTTCCGGATGCATGTACGGATATGTATGCGAAGGCTGTGTCAAATTTTCAGACGAATCGGAGGACATTGGTGAAATGGTTTCTGAATGCGTTGTTGAATGGGATGCTAGTGCTACCTGATGAAATGCGTCATCGATAGAGGTCAGGTCACGCAGTGTGCTGCTTCTTGTGTTGCTAGTGCATGCATCAGTGTTGAGATAGTCTACATTCAATGCTTCGTTTGGCCCACATACGATAGCCATGTGGACTACTTTGTTTTTCTGAATTTCATAAATCCTGACCTGAGGTCAAACGCTTGCGCTGACGGTTACATCCTCGGATGTGCTGCGTCCTTGCCCGGTGGGCGATTATTCGACGCTCATATCCATCCGATAAATGTATTCAGGAAAATTGTATTCTGCACACCGTGATATTCCCATAGGGTGTAATGTTAAAGTCTAAGCTGACCTGAGGTCACATGGTGAGCTTGAAGGTGACATACTTGGATGTGCTGCTTTCTTGTCCGATGGGAGATTTTTTGCGCTAATGTCCATCCGATGAATGTATTTAGGAGGGTATTATCAGGTACCCCGTAGATGGCAATAATGCATGTTCAAAACAGTATTTTGCGAATATAGGTCAAACTATGAGATTGTAGGCCAGATGCTTCAATGTGCTGCATCCATGGGCTATAACCAATGTCTGGGTGTTTTTTTCGTCGTACCAAGTAAAATTTTGCGGAAATTATCGGGTACACAAGAATTTGGTATAGTTGTATTTTGGGGGCTTTTTTGGCGAACGGTGATGAATCAGTGGCCATAATGGGTCATTTTGATTGACGTGCTCTATGTACGTGCTATGTAGACTATGACCTGCAAAAAATCAGGTATATCCAATGTGTCACCATGATTTACTCGGTACCCCGTAAATAGATATAGTGCATGAGTAAAACCAACTTCGGTGACCTGAGGTCAAACTATGACATTGAAGTTCACGTAATTCGATGTGCTGCATCTTTGATGGACAGCGGACATCTAGGCGTTGGAATCATTCGGCTAAATGAAATACTTCGAATTTTATACGGTACACCGTTTTTGACCCGAGTGACCTCTCTGGACCTCTGGAGATTGAACCGCTCGTCCTACTGAAGAATCGTTGTTTGCCTTACTTTTGCAAGCGACAAAGATCATATCCTGAAAAAATGAACGAATTCGAAGAGTATGCGAATAGGATGCTGAATGCGAATGCGAATGCGTTGCTAATATCATGGACTATTTGCACTATTTGCACATGGTTTTGCACTATTTATGCATTGTCATTGTTACATTGTTGCATTGCCATTGATGCATTGTTGTTCAATGCTTGTTCTTGCCGTAAATTTATTCGCGGAGGATTTATTATTGTAGCTTCTGTGCCAAGTGCCTTGCAGCCAGCACCAAATGTTATAAAAAAAAAAAAAAATAAAAATCCCTAAGATGACGATCAGAAAACCAATTAAATCCACTTCTCGTTGTCACCTTCGCGAAATCGTCGTCCTAGGACTGAGAAATGATCGTTTAGGCTTGTTTATGAGATCAAGCTGGTGGGGATGACTAACAGTAGTGATGAACCTAGCTATATTCAGTTAAACTTGGTGGACATAGAAGTGGGTTGATCAATGGGAGATATCTTTAAGATATGCTCAGCATGAGCCCCACCAGCCCGCTACAATCTAGAGGCCAGCGGGAAGATTCTTCTCGTCGATAAAGCATAAAGATATTGGCTTGTTTTGGCACTGACGTATTTATCTACATTTGCTTATTTATACCCTGGTATGGCTCAGTTCTCAGCGGAAAAAAAAATCTTGCTATTGCGTTTTGCGTAAATGATGCACCATGCCAAGAACAAACAAGACATCAATATGAAATCATGTTCCCATTCGGGAACCATACTAAGAGCCTAAAAAGCAATAGGAGGCCCTAACACAGTGGAGGCCCCCTTTCGGGGAGCAGGAGGCCCCCTATCAACATTGCCCCCCCCCCCCCTGGAAGAATTTCGTGGCGACGCCACTGCGTACAAGAGCCCCTGGACTGATGGAGGGGGCCCAAGCTGTTGCAAGTGAGCCACCGACCTGACAGAAGAGGCCCTGAATCGCCAAGAAGGGTCCCTGAGCCGACGGAGAGGATGCCTAGCCGCAGGAGGACCCCGAACCATCGGAAAGTGTCCCGAGCCGGTATGAAGGGGGCCTGGGCCGGCAGAGGAGGTGAAGCAGATCATGGGCCTCTGGAGTAATTGAGGTCCAAGCTGCTAAAAGAGAGGGGTCTGGTGGTACGGAGTGTGCTGCACCCTGAAAGGGAGCCCCTGAGCCGACGGACGGGGTCCCTGACCGGACATGCCGGGCAACTGGGTCGGCTTCTGCTCACACTGATGGATACGGACCCAAAGCTGACAGCGTTCCTCAGGCCGATATAGATGCTCCCGAGCCACGTAGACTGTCGAAACGGAGGGTTCCGGGTGCTATGTGAAGGGACTCTAAGCCCATGAAGGGGCCCTGGGTTGTTAAAAAGCAGTGGCGTAGTCAAGGGATGAAAGGGCACCCGCACCCATCCCCAGGCGAGTCAGAGAGGCCCTCAAGGCGACCGCTTTATTGGATATGCTCTTGATCGCGCTCTGAGATGGACCCTGATGGCTGAGGGTCAACCTCAGAGCTGCAATTCACCTGAGTTGAGAGCTAGACAAGGCTATTGAGGTCAGTGATGACCCCCTAAGAGCAGGAGGGCCCCGAGAGATTAAGAGGACCTCTAAACGCCAGAGAGGACTGGACTGGGATTCTCCTGAGATTGAGCAGGACCCCTAATGTATGAGCAAGGTCTCCTGAGCAAAGTCCCTGATAAAAAAAGATATGTGTGCTGGCGAATGCTTTGAGGAATACTGAGGGCCCGCCTCAGATTCAGAATGTCCTTGAAACCAAGTGTTGCCGATAACTAGGAAGCACTTCCAAGTTAGTTATTGTGGTTTAACACGCGCCCTGGAGGGCCTCTGAAAATTCCGCTCCCCCCCCCTAAGATCTCGGCTCCTATTAAAGCTGGAGGCACGAATTCGCAGGGTGGATGGGTACGGTAGTGAACTCTATTGTGTGCAAATTTCATGACTTTAGGTCACTATCTTCAAGGTCAAATGCGGTAACATTTGTCAACATTTTCTTGTTTTGCGAGGCTTCGCTTCTCATTGTTATGGATCGCTGTGATTGTGCTTAAATGCTCCAAAATGGGCATCAGTGATGTTTTGGACATTACGAATGATGCAATACAGATGCTAGACCCGACATTTGACCTCAGGTCACCTAGCAGCACCTTATAGCAGCACCTTATCAGGTCAGTTACCTGTTCCAGTTACCGGAACCGGGCCGCCCGCCCGACTGCTCCGTCGGGCAGCTCGGCGCAATCGGCTTCGCGAAGAAAGGAGTGAAGTACATGAATAAAGTATGGAAACGCAATGACAAACAGTACAAACGACAAACAGTAGTAAATTTATGACAACATTCCAGTTGATCAAGTTTGGTTCCATTAACCTGTCATAAACTTGACCTGACTTGACCTCGGTGACCTAACATGGCCTTGAAACTTTATAGCATATCAATATACATCAAACAAGTCGCTAGTGTTGCCAAGAACACTTCCCTTTTGCGGATATACGGGAAGCGCATCAGCACCGATTTTTGTGGTCCGGCGCTGGGAATGTTTTTTGAATTTAGAGGCCCCTAACTTGAAAAATTTTCGGCCCATTCCATTTTTCCTACTTTAAACGACGTGCCGGTCATTTCTAAGCAGGTACGCAGAAAATCGCGTATATCGACCGGTAAAATCTGCAGTTATGTACGAAAAACCGGAGGGGTGGGCGGATTTCGCCCCCCCCCCCTCCAGTGCGCGTGTTAAGGGCGGGTCGACATTTCTTTGATCATATTGCGCCCATAGGAAGCACCACTAGCAACTTGAGAGGGTCCCTGGGAGCTAACAGAACTCCCTGAGAGCTGAACAGAGTTCCTAACGCTAACGGTTGCTGTGAGGAAATCTGACGGCCGGCCTCAGAGCTAGAAAGCCCTTGCAGATAGAAAGACTGTCAAGGACTAGGAAGGGCCCCTAACAGCTGGAGATGGCCCCTGACGATTTCAAATGGTCACTGATCGCTAGTGAGGACTGAACTGGGATGCTCAAGAGGCTTGGAAGGTGTCCCTATGAGAAGAGCATGGCCCAGGGAGAGCCAAAGAGGGTCCCTAAGGGCTGGTAATGGTTCTGAGGAATCCAGAAGGCGAATGTCAGAGCTAGAATGTCTTTGATAGCCCGAAATATTGTCGGAGCTGGGAAGGGTCCCTGAGAGCTAGAACGGATTTCACCGTGATGCTTCTGAAGGCTGAGGGGAACCCAGAAGAATGAACAGAGCCACTTACGGGCTGAGGATAATTCTGAGAGCTAGCGATGTTTGTTGTGTGTGTGGTCTGTGTGCGTGTGAGGCCTGTGTCAGAGCTCGATGTCCCTGAAACCTAAGCATGATTGTCGAGAACTAGGAATGACCGATGCAATATGGAGAGGACATCTAAAGGATGAATAGGGCCCATGAGAGCCAGAAATGACTGGACTGGGATACCCTTGACCTTTGGGATGGGCACCTGAGGGATCGATGCTCCCTGAGAGGTAAGCGGGTGCTGGAGAACTGGCGATGTGTGCAAGGAATACCAAGGGCCTGCTTCAGAACTAAAATATCCCTGAGAGACATAAATACTGCCGAGGACGAGGACTGCGAACGTCCTTTAAAAGCCAGGGAGGGCCATGAGGGTGAACAGAGCCAGAATGTCAAAGATGTCTGCCGAAAGGATAGCAAGCACTTAATACGGAGGACCAAAATAGGCGAGAATCATCTGAACGCTCGCGCTATGATACACATTCATCCTGAAAGGGTTCGTCACCTGCTGCGACACTTAACCGTTTTTTTTAGGACAAAGAAACTCCATCTCAGTAGCGACGGCTGTCCCAACATCCACCGCCTCCTAAACGGTGGCGGCCGCCCCTGTCGTCACAGCCCAGCGACAACAACCGCCCCAGCGGTGACGGCAGTCCCAGCGGTGACGACCACTTAAGCAGCCACATCCGTATCAATGGCATGGCCACAGCTACCCCAGCAGCCACAGTCGATGCAGCAGGAAAAGACAGCCCAGCATTTGCTGGGATGACGGCCATTCCAACGTTACCAGTTGTGTCGCCTTGCATCGGGGTGGCGCCGGTCATGCAGGATGCTGTGTGTTCGGCATAGCTGGTCAGGGTTGTTGCTGGACTAATCCCTGTCCCCAAATTTTGCACTTATTTTTCCCTACTGGTATTCACGGAAGTATGAAGGTGTTTAAAAGGCGCAACGGTGCGGGCCCACCCATATCACGAACATCTTTCTATGAAACTATTTTTGAATGTAGAGGATACAAAAGAAGCAATTGTGCCAATGGGGATGAGCAATTGTATTTTTACCCAAGCTAACAATACTCATGACATTATGAGTAATGTTTTAGTTTCCACTCCTGGAACAAATACTAGCTACGCTACTGATTCCAACCGGCGGGTTTAGTCTGTGTATGTATGGCGTATGTATGGGCTTAATGCATCGATGTTGTGTTATCACATTGTTTTTGCGGATGTTCAATAAACTGGGGTGAGGTTTGAACCTTAGACCTCGAGGAGATCTTGTGCCATTCGCGTGTCACATTTTATCTTATGAAATCGTTCGGAAGTATGTTAAGGTCGGTAGGCTACTGCCAAACTGACCACTTGGATACACAGACAGAGGCCAGTTTGAGACAAATAATTGCTGACCCCTCCAAATTCAATGCTACTTAATTTTCGGGTTACCTCTGGACACAATTATCAGACCTCAATAGGAATAAATACTAAAAATGCCTACCACCCGTAAACGTGCCTGAGTTTTGACATTACCATCCGTTAATTATAGTGCAGACCAGTCATCAGAAGCACATTTCCTCGCAAGTTCTGCAGGATAAATCATTGACAAGTACAATGTAAGGCCAAATCCTTTCTACGTCGTCAGGAACTACAGAAAAATTAATTGAATTACTGTACATATTTTTCGTAACTGTGATTTGTAAAGGTAAAATTTAGCTCAGAAAAAAGCGTCCACAGTCCCCATTTTATCCTACGGAGTTATCCGAGCATGCGCATTTTTTTTAGTTCAAGGCGAAAGCGCCTTCGCTACGGAAACAGATAGTTCAGCTTCCACCTTTCAATTTAATCAACTGTTGGGTTCCTACATTATGTGATGATATGTCGAACTGGCACCCTAGTTGCTATCGCCATACAACAAAATAGGAATTGTCCATGCAAATTATTACCCGATGCACATACAAAGTAATTTGATCGGTTCATGCACCTTCCTGGACCAAGCTGATTTTATACCAGGCCAAGTAACGCAACATAGGGGTTGAAATACTCCCAGGTCTGAATTTCGAGACATCGGTTGGTTACTTTAGTTTTAGAGTGTATCGACCAGGTTGATTGCTTAGCAACCACAATGTCGAGACATTGCAGAAAGTAGTATCCTAAATCAATGATTGACATGCTTTCTATGCAGCTGATGAAAGGCAAAACGTTTTGTTTTTCATGGGATACACACCAGCGGCTCTTCGCTGAAGATGAAAAAGTTGATTGAGTGGAGATGATTCGGCGTTGATTGGTAAGACGTCATAGGCATGCACACCGACTGATGCATGCAGGATAAACCCTCCCTCAACCTTCCTCACATTGTGTTTGTGTAGTAGTTTGCAATGGGCAATGAGTCTTCAAAGAAAATCCCCACGAGGTTGGCATATTTCGTGTTGCAAAGTAAGCTTCCCTGCATTCTGGTTCTGCCACTGTGTTTGCACTGCTACATTATGCCTACAGTTATGAGCACATGTTCATTTATGCATCCTTACCAAAGCTAGCATTGTGGTCAGTAAGGTCCATAGTTTCTTTAAATGCCTTGGCAGTACAAGATTGGATAGTATTCCAGGTAGGATCATGTTCTGGATGAGGAATGTCCAGGACATTCCACATTACGTATACACAGCTGAAGCTAAGGATGCACAATTCTTATTGGGATTTCCATGCACCCACAACTGAACAGAAAAGAAGGTCTACATGTAGAGCTAGCACTAAGAAGAAAAGAAAGCTCTACATTTGAGCTGATGTGTATAATGCTTCCATAATTATAACCAATTGTAAGATACAACCTGTCCAAATTGCTGCAAGTGCAGATCCGTGTTGTTTCAAAGCTATACTATTCATAGCAAAAGTAGGCTTTGCAATTTCAGGACAAGTGGACAGTTTGGCACCTGATAAGTGTATGAAAGATATGGTTCCAAATACGGTAGGTGGTTTCTTGAAATGATTTTGGAGAAATACGATACATGAAGGCATTGGGAGGGCACAAATGGATTGGGGGGCATACTCCATAGGGTCTCATGCTAAAAGGTGAAATTATTGCGGGGCAAAACACATTGAGGGACACTTGGCCCAAAAGTACGCAACACAACACCCCTGGTAACAAAGTAATTTAAAACGATGCTACAACAATTTCATCACTAAACACCAATACTTTACCATGTAGATTGTTGAATGCAAAGATGCTCGAGCCAATCACCAACAGTCGGTAATATGATAATGTTACATACACAACGTTGCAACGCTTGTTTATTTTTATTTTTGCAACTGAAGGTTTTTGAAGTTGCATGCCAACATTTATAACGTTTTAGAGCATTTTGAACAATTTTGACTGCATGTTTTGACGGGATATGTTGGGTTAAGTTAAGTTAGGCTAGGTTAGGCTGGGCTAAGTTAGTTTTTACATGTGGTACAATGAATCAACATGAGAAAACGTCGTAGATGTAACAGCTGCAAGATATGAGACATTATTGTGCTTGATATTTTCGGTTAGTCGGTTATTTTGATTTAGGGTTGCTTTGGCCAGTGCTATAATATTTGCACCCAGCGCTTGGCGTGTGCAGAAAAGGATGTCCAGTCGTGTTCAATCTTTATATGCATGCGCTAATACCAAATGTTAGAAAGTGACTCTGCGATGCCAAACTGGTCCTCCCGCTGCTAGGTCAATGCAATAAAACGAGAGGTACCTACTAATATGGTTGAAGGAAACTAACAAAATAAGATTAGGAGGAAACAACATCTATGAATTGAGCTGATTTCGATCCCAAGCAAGTTCATTTTTTTATGGCGGGGGCATGGCTACCCAGTCTGAATGGCTAAGGAATGCATGGAGTTGAGCATGTATCAAGAATGGATATGATTTCTGCACAATCTGTATAATGTGTTCAAAATGTGTACAACTTTTTCCAATAGCACATCAAGTTTTTAATTATCATGCTTACATTTTGTAACGATTTTGTACACACTGTGTGCTATAGATCGGATATTTGGGGTTTGGGTGCATCGACTACACTGATCATACAGCGCCCCACTGTATGCTATCGTCAGTTCATATATTCGATTGGATTATATTAGAATATGTTAGACTAAGGTTAATCGAGGGGATATGTATGAATCTATGAGTTACAACAACAATATATGGTTATTACTTTGTACTGTACAAAGGTGAATTATGAAGGTGCAAAAGGTGAGGGCCTAGGTCACCATTTGCAGTCTATTCCTATCATGCAACCACATAGTGTTGATATGCTTAAAAGTGGGAGGGCCATTCCCAGCTGAGCACCAGTGGTACGAATACGCAAGGACGGCTTAGATAAACTAGATACAGAATGCACCCAGACAATAATTGTCTGCATGTCCTTCCCTTAGCAAACCTAATGACAGGAGCTGCTTCATTGTACCATGATTCCCAGATTTAGGTGGGAAATGACACTTAACCAGGAATATCTTCTTTTTTATTCCTGGGTCCCAGTCATCAATTTCTTCTTCCTCAATGCCACATCCTTCTTCTATCCCCATATAGGAAGCAGCTAAAAACATCAAAGAATTAGGAATTAGTATCTATAAGGGAAATGATTACTGTTGGGGACCGCGCCACCACAGCGGTCCCCAACAGTCGACTTGAGACGCTATGGACACTGGTGAGGCCCGACAGTGGGCGGAAATGTATTATATGTACCGCATATCGGCCTCCTAGGCGTATTATAGGGAGGGGTGACTCTGACGACCTGACGGATCAATTTCAGCGTATCATGGTTTATTATCCCCAGACCAAGGTGCTGATCTGCGGTGATCTTAATTGCTGCCTTTTAAAACCTGATCATGACTCCTCCATAAAGATACTGTGTGATTTTATGTCTGACCAATCCTTGATGCAGCGTATTTCATCTTCTACTACTTGATGTATTAATTACGAACTGTCCCGCTTTTGTGAAACGTTGCGTAACCCAATTTTGTCATTTTAGTCCACATACTTCTATCCGTGCCTTGATCAGTGTACCTCGCTTTCGCCCGCGCCGATCAGCTGTTCGGTCTCGCTGTCTCCACCGGGTCGACCAAGCTGCGCTTCATGCTCACCTTATTAATGCTGACTGGTATAATGTGTTTTCATCACCGACTGCCACTCAGAAGTGGGACTGTTTTATCAGTGTATTTCCACCGATTTTTGACGCACAGGCCCCGGTCAGAGCCGTGTCCATTAGCAATCCCAGCGCCCCTCCAGTCACCGACCTCACCAAAGATCTAATGTCTCGCCGTCGCGTGGCGTTGGCTGAACACGGTCACAGGTCACCAGAATATGTCGTCATAAACAGAGCGGTACGGTCCGCCATACGCCGTACACCCGCAATGACATTAAGCGGCGCATCCAGGAGGACGGACGTCGATCGATGTGGCAGCACATCAGATCCACCGTCAGTGGTGGGAAGCCCGTCCGTAAGGTGCCCGACCCCACACCCGATGAACTGAACAATTATTTCGTTGGCATTAGTCCGCGTGTTACGAGTGAGGTGAGAGAGTTGGGACAGATGCCAGAACTAGCATGCCGTCTACCACATGTTGGCGCCTGTGCGTTTTGTGTGCCACCTCTGACGCTGTCAGAGCTGAGGACCGTCATCCTGGGGATGAGTGGCTCGTCGGCTTGCGGCGAGGACGGGGTCAGCATACACATGGTGCGCCTGTCTTTGACGCGATCGGCACGGTACTCCTGCATTTGGTCAACTCCAGCATTTCCTTTTCTGATGTTCCTCGATCCTGGAAGCACTCCCTCGTTCATCCTATCTTTAAGTCGGGCGATCCTACCAGCCCTCCCAACTACCGTCTTATTTCCATAGTTCCTGTCATTGCCAAAATTGTAGAGCGTGCCATTCACCAGCAGCTCTAAAATTACATGTCCCAAAACCACCTCCTGTCCTCAGCCCAGCACGGTTTCCGTCCACGTCACTCGACAGAAACCGCGCTGACTTCCATGTCCGATCATATCCTATCCGCCAATGACCGAGGTGAGTTATCCCTTCTTTGCCTGCTGGATTTGAGCAAATGCTTTGATGTGATTGATCACTTAGGGCTCTTGACTAAATTAAGCATCCACGGTATCGACACTTCTTGGTTCTCTGCATACCTTTGCGATCATACCCAGAGTGTCAGCCTCACTGACAATCTGGGCAATCTCAAAAAGTATACTCCGCTTCCCAACGGCATTGGTGTCTTTCAGGGATCTGCTCTCGGCCCGCTCCTTTACTGCATCTTCGCCAACGACCTCAGTCTGTTCGTTGAAGGTGCAGTGGTAGTCCAATATGCGGACGACACCCAAATTTTGGTTAGTGGTAAGATATCGGAATTTCGAAACATCGTCACGAGGATGGAATATGTTTTGGCTTCTCTTGACTCTTGGTTTCGTGCAAACGGCCTCAGAGTGAATGCCGGAAAGACTCAACTGATGCTGCTGAGAAGTCAAGAAAAATTTGCGCCACACCCCCGAAATTACCGTAAAATTTCGCGATCACGATCTAACTCCCATCTCTGAAGCTAAAAATACCGGATTAATCTTTGACCGTTCTCTCAGCTGGGACTCCCAAGTCTCCACCATCACTAGGCGCACGGAGTGGTCGGTCGCATCTGAGGAGTTACATGCCCTTCGCTGTCATCTCCGCTTTAGTCAATGCCTTGGTTCTCTCGCATATCCGGTATTGTATTTCGATGTACGGTGATGGAACGCAAAATAATCTGTCTCGCATACAAAACATTATTAACTATACAGCAAAATAATTTTCGGCGGCAAAAAAAATTGATCATGTATCGGATCTGCTGGAGAAATTGGGCTGGCTGAGCGCGCGGGACCTCGTTCAGTACCACACGCTGACCTTGCTGCGCAAGGTGCGTCGCCTGGGTGAACCAGTCACTAGGCTGTGAATTTGTTCTCCAGACACGTGACAGGACCACCCGGCAAGACAGCGATCTGCACGTACCCAGATCGCCATGTCGACCAGATGATCAGATCGACATGGGCAAGCGACGTTTTTGTAGTCGCGCGGCTAGACAATACAATGCCTTGCAGCCCGATCTGACGCGGCTACCTATCCCCCTGTTTGGACCGCACCTAAAGCGTCACCTGCGTAGGAACCCGGACTATGGAGGCACTTAGCGCCCATTTTATGTGTCTGCTTTTATGACTGCTTGCAGACAATATCTGAATATATGATAATTTTGCCGACCTCTTATATTTGTATGACGTGAGGCTGTAATAGCCACGAGTTAATTGTGGATGGCCTTAAAACATGTCTGTCCGTCTGGTTAGTTATAGCCATTGTTTTTGATGACGAACAAGTCATAATTAATTGTAGGATACTGTACTAAACGTTTACTTCTTCCGATTTTCTTCTGTGAGACAATCTTTCCAAGAATAATTTTCCACTCTGATACCAATGCTCAATGCGGGTTTGAAACACTGGGCTGCATACACTAATACAGTGTATCGAAGTCCGCGATTTTAGGCGTCGAGGCTAGGATGTAAAAAAAAACTATTTCATATTGATATATCACCCAAGCCCTTAGCACTGTAGTCGTCAATATCGGATGCTGGGCCTATTTCGAGGTAAGAAATCAGCTGAATGCGGTTCCATTTCTATTGCATATCACACATTCTACACATATAAATTATTTTATGTACATCTTGATGACTAGCTGGCGAATTTGGACACCCCGCATTAGCAATTGTCAAGGCTACTTTCCAAGTCAACAGACTCCATTCCCACTGGCGATGGGAAAGCAATGTACACGGTCACTGATTGGTGGAAGGGGTGTTCGCATGTTACAGACTAACAGGGTTGATGTGGTCCTGATTTTATGAGGGGGCATATGCGCCGCCATGGGGCGTGATAACCATGGAGAGCTACCCTCAACGAGAAACAAAAAAAAACATTGTAAGTTAAATATCTGTATGTATTTGTTTTCAAACATTAGGAAAAATTTGGGACAGATGTCTGATTCTTCAAAGCCTCGAAGACCTGAAGACAGCGACCGAGGGCATGTCAATATCAACTGGACTAAATTCATTTTCACACTGATTGAGAATTTGGTGCAGATAACATTACCCCGACAAAAAGTTTAAAGGTGCACTCCAATGGAGATTAGCCAATACATGAAAGTTGAATGGATAAAAGGCTGTAAATGATATGAGTCAAACAGATAAAAAGCTGAAAGAACAAAGTCAAAGATTGAATAAACAAAAAGTCAAAGATTGAAAAACCAACGGGATAAACGTGAAGTGGGATACAATGAAAGGGAATAAGTCCCAAGGACGAAAATTAAAAGAATACATTAGAAGAAGTAAAGTTGAATGAATATAAGTTCAAAGCATTGAAGTTCAATACACACAATCAAATTGATAGAGTCAAAGAATCCAACTGATAAAGTCAATGGGAAGTCAAATGAAAGGAAGCAAACAGACTAAAATAAAAATTATAGGGCAAACCATCAAAAAGGCAAAAGTAGAAAAATAGAAATGGAAATCTAAAAGTCAAAAGAATAAAAGTCCAGAGATACAAAATGGAACGAATAAAAAGTCAAAGGAATACACATTGAAAGAATAGGTCAAAATAATAGGTCGAAAAAAATGGAAGTTGAAAGAATAAAAATTGAGAGAAAAAAAATTGAAGTAACCACTTAGAAGAATACACATAAAATAATTGAAATTGAAAGAATGCAAGTTGAAAGTCAAAAGATGAAAGAATATAAGTAGAACAGAACAAAATTTGAAAAGAATAAAAGTTAACAGAATAGTTAGTCATAAAGTCATAAAGTGTTTAGACTTAATAAGAGCCACAATGGCCCGTCAAGTTTAGCCCTATAAAGGGAAGTTACCATAACCCTGGCAAAAGGCACTCATCACCCCAACTAACACCGCTTCCTTAATTCCAAAGAATCCATCCACCATCATCCAACCCACCCTATCTATCTTACCTATCCAACCCTATTCACTCGATACCACGTAACACATGTGGTTTGAGTGCCCTACTAATAATTTTCAAACTCCATGTTGAATATTACTATATTGATCACTACTGTTAGCCATCCCCACCAACTTCATGTCATCATCAAATCTGAACACCCTATGCATAAGCCCTATCGCAATGCTATTCACAAAAAGGGTAAAGAGAAGGGCCCTAGGTGTAAAACTTGAAATGTATAGAAGGTGGACAGAATAAAATTCAAGAATAATTTTTTTTTAAAATAATAAAGTCGAAAAGGATGCAAGTTGGAAAGGTTTAAAACATGAAATGAGTAAAAGTAAAAATATGAAGAAAATTGAAAAGAATAAAATTAGAAAGATTAAAATTTGAAAAGAATAAAAGTAAAAAAGAAAGAAGGTGAAAAGTATGAAAGTTGGAAAGAATACAAGTTGAAAACAATAAAAGGCACAAAGAATAAAATCTGCAAAGAATGAAAGCTTCAAGGAATAAAAGCCACAAGGAATAAAAGCTGCAAGGAATAAAAGCCACGGAATAAAAGCGACAAAGAATAAAAGCCGCAAAGAATAAAAGCTGCAAAGAATAAAACCTGCAGAGAATAAAAGCAGCAAAGAATAAAAGTGACAAAGAATAAAAGCCGCAAAGAATAAAAGCCGCAAAGAATAAAAGCCGCAAAGAATAAAAGCCGCAAAGAATAAAAGCCGCAAAGAATAAAAGCCGCAAAGAATAAAAGCCGCAAAGAATAAAAGCCGCAAGGAATAAAAGCAGCATGGAATAAAAGTCGCAAAGAATAAAAACGACAAAGAATAAAAGCCGCAAAGAATAAAAGGCGCAAAGAATAAAAGCGACAGATAATAAAAGAAGAATAAAAGCCGCAAAGAATAAAAGCCGAAAGAATAAAAGCCGCAAAGAATAAAAGCCGCAAAGAATAAAAGCCACAAGGAATAAAAGCCGCAGAGAATAAAAGCCACAAAGAATAAAAGCCGCAGGGAATAAAAGCCGCAAAGAATAAAAGCCGCAAAGAATAAAAGCCACAAAGAATAAAGCTGCAAAGAAAAAAGCCACAAAGAATAAAAGCCAACAAGAATAAAAGCAGACAAGAATGAAAGCCAAAAAGAACAAAACCCAAAAAGAATAAAACCCAAAAAGAATAAAAGCCAAAAAGAATAAAAGTCATGGAAAATAAAAATTGAGAAGAATAAAAGTTGAAAAGAAGAACAGTCGAAAAGAATCAAAGTCGAAAAGAGTGAAAAGGATAAAAGTTAAAAGGGCAAAAGTAAAACAAATATGAAAAGCATAAGTCAAAAGAATTAGTAAAATGTATAAGTGAAAAGCATAAGTCAAAAGCATCAGTCAAAAGAAGAAATGAAAAGAATACTTCAAAAGAATAAGTCAAAAGAATAGAAGTAAAAAAATACAAGTGAAAAGAACACAAGTTGAAAGAATGCAAGCCAAAAGAATAAGTTGGAAGAATAAAAGTCGAGAGAATAGATGAAAATATTCCAATTTTGACATATCTAGTACCTATCACCAACGATATCATCAGCTATATTGCCAAATTACCCACCTGAAATGTCCAAATATAAGTAGGTACCCCACACACTTCCTATCCCTATTTCCATTTTATGTTATTACATGCTATTGCCGTACTTTACTGCCATGAACACAAGGACATTTTAACAGATATAGGTACATAAAAAGCAATTACGCGCAATTATTTTCATTTCGAACTCAGTGCCCTGGATTCACCGTCAAATCAGCATGCTACTAACATTACCTGACGCGTAAGCTACTTCAGTGATGGCCGAACAAAAAAGTGATGGCGATATCAATCGTAAGTTTTATTTCGGAAACACCCACCTTTTTAAACCATTAAAGTTTAAATCATTAAGCATAAGTTCGAAGTTTTGATATTTACTGATCAATTTGGACTTCAGATCAATTCGGAATAATACAACCCTGAACTAATTTAGAGTTATATTAATGAACTTCGATGTTAGCAGCAAGAATCCTGTCACCACTATTTCCACCAGAACGAAAACTTACACACGTATGACCGATTTCGAGTTCACACAAATTCACACACACACACCAAAAATATTATGTTTTCATGACAATTGAGGTCCATCATAAAACTTCGTCAGCTGACTGAAAAACGTCTAAATGTGAGTTCTGATTGGTCAAAATACCGAGGTCCAGCGATCGGGCCTCGGTATACACCACCGGACCTCGGTATTCCGTTGTGTAAACTCATTTTGTCCTCGGTAGTCACGGCTCACAAGTGCATACATACACACACACACACACACACACACACACATATATATATATATATATATATATATATATATATATATATATATATATATATATATATGCACTAGTTAGGTTAGCATGACAAGTTGTGAGAACACAGAGCAATGGGAGCACAATGTTATTGGCTATTGCAAACGTTTCGTCTCACGCCTTTATCAAGTAAACTCCCAGATGATGCACACGCATGCCAATATTTAAGACAAGTGACACAAGCATACATATTTAACACAAACGACAAGTGTTAAATATTCGCATCCATGTACATCACCTGGGAGTTGAATTGATAAAGGCGTGAGCCGAAACGCTGCATGACAAGTCATGCTCCCATTGCTCGCGTTGCGAGCTGCAGGTGATCCCAAATCTGTGATATGAAGAAGCATTCGACGCTTTTGTATGCTTGCTGTTTCATTATCCACCTGTAAGGCAAATCCATGAGCCTGCAAGGAAAGATCATGAGCTTCACTGTCAACTGGCCAGTGACTACGCCGACACACCTGTTTCTGCAGTCCCTTTTTTCAAACTCCCTTTGTGGGCGGTCGGCTTGCATTCGTGACTTCCGCACATGGTGTGCAGAATTTCCAGCAAATCCTGCACCATCAAGCCACGATCAGCAGCTGAACAATGTCCCCGGAAGGAAAACATGGTTCATATTTGCGATGCATCAGGTCAAACCAATTTTACCCATCCATTGCATAAACAGCGCCGAAGTTTGCGCCTATTTCTGCATGGCATCAATAATTCATGAAATCAGCGATGAGTTGAGGACATGCATCTTGCATTTTCGGGGTTGTTTTCGTTATTGATGTAGTATTGCAAATATAACAGCCTGTATGAAAACATCCCTGAAAAGTGTGCAGAGTGGGTGCATTGCTCCTTGTTCAGCTGAATGCTCAAACACAAATAGTCATGTAATGCATCATAATTTACAAGCTCGAGCATTCATACTTAGATTCTGAACATTCATAGCCAGTTTTTTTAGCGCTTACCACTTGGCCCTGAGCTTAACAATATCATTTATGACGTTTCGCTAGATGAAGTTACTTCTTGATGCCAAAGACAGTAAGCCACAGCCACAGGTAAGCCACGTGCTTACCTGAGCAATTATAGCATGTGTTTGGGCAAGTACTGTTGTAATGAATTCCATTGTGTGTGTGCACTGTGCATGCTGACCGACTGCCAGATAACCACCGCTGCACGATTGCATACCGCCTGACATCAATCAACCAATGCACAGGGTGAAACCGTCATCAACTTTCGCAATATCAACCTTGCATTCGAAGATGACATGGCCAGTCAGTGATATCTTCTGACACACATTACCGGAGCCCAGACTTGGCACACAGGTTCTGTTCTTCTCGCTGATGTTCCTGCACAGTCATGCTATGCTGCACATCTTACACTGCCCGAGCTGAGCCTGGCGACGGCGTGGTGCAAAGCTGCAATATTTGACCCTGCTCCGACATTGACCCTGTTCGGGTACATCAGCCCCACCAGGCATCCCCCCACCAGGCATTCCTTCACCCGGCATCCCTCCACCCGGCGTCTCCCCACCCGGCATCCCGCAACCGGTACCTCCCACCACACCTGTCCAGCCACCGTTCCACCGTTCCACCGTGGCGGTGTGGCCAGCTGCGAGATCAGCTACCCCGCGGCTGTCTGTCACACCAGGCAGTAGTACTGCACACTGACACAACTCACACTCTTTCTGCAGCACGAAGCGAGACCTGCCGCAGCTGTTCAGCAGCCTCCAGCTGGTGGGGTCCAGTGCCAGACGGCCACGACGCACGACCGACCACGAGCAGTGGGCCTCGTGGTCCGGCTCTCACTCGGAGAGTCCCGTATAATGATCGATATATTGATGCCAGTGCTAAGCACTACTGTTGTTGGCAGCCTTAAGGTTCACATGTGTCACATCGTGAGACATATTTCACATTATGAACAACGTGATCTTACACACGCTCTTGCACTTCGAAAATAAATATTCCAGGAGGAAAAGGCAGTGCAGCGAATCTCAGAGACAAAATCGTGCCATTCTGCATCCAAACGTTTATTGGATCCTAAATACGACATTGTAGCATTGTGTTGCGGGTAGATTTCGCGCATCGATGGCATTAACTCCGAAATCATTTCAAATGAAATCAAAGAGGTAGTGAATTATTGTTGATTTCTCGACTTCGTAATGCTTTTCTGTGCTGGGAATGCGTTTCGAATGTTACGAACGCCGAATTCACCGTTGTGTGCAACAAAGGGTGCAACCAGAATATTACAACATGGGCGTGGGCGTCCAATTATTTTTAAAGGCATCATGCTCAAAGTGGCCATCCAGCTTCAAGGCCCACCACACCCACAACTTCAAGGGCCTTTTAGTAGCCCCCGGTGATAACTAGGCCGAAAAGCTGAAGATGAAAATCAGATGACATGAGTGGTACTACCTGATTCCAGGGGTATATATAAGCCACTCTGGCTATAAAATTGTTTCATTGGTTTAAATAAAGTGCCCGCCATGAATAAATCACATTTGACGATCAGTTGGGAACACATGGGGCAGAAGGCCAGGAATGGCGTACGTCAAAATGGCTTTACAGTAGAAATATATCCTGACCATATAACGCATATATTTCTACTGATTGCGGAACCATTTCCTAAGGCATCTGAAAGCAGGCATCTAAGGCATCTGAAATATCTGTGTTCAATAAACAACCATTTACTTAACGATTACGTTACAAGAATTTAATTTGGCGCGTGTGCGACATTGGCTGTAAATAGTCGGAAGCAAACAAACGCCGTACATTTGGCGAGGGGACAGATTTTACGGCTCTCAGGCGGCGCTTTGCCGCGTGTTCTCAGTTATTCTCCTTTTTTTATTTATTCACTTTTTCTATGGAACGTTTCAAAACTTTGGAGCAGAACGTACGCCGTACGGTCTGCACCAAGGCCCGTCTAAGGAAATTTCACTTGGGGGGACCGGGGAGAGAGATTTCGCACCCCGCTAGGCCTTGGAGCGGTCATTTTTAGGATGAGCCAAGGCATTGTTCACCTACCACGGGCGTCGGGCAGTATGGAATATTTCCATTTTTACGGCGGATACTTTGAACCTCCTGCGCCGAATATATGTGCGATATTGCCCCGAATTGAAAGTCGATCACCCTCCGCCCAAATTTAGCCGCGTTTCGCCGAAAATCAGCCTGTTCTTGTGACACGAGGGTCAGATTGGAAAAAATACGCGTTGCGGTGGATACCTATATCCGCCATAGTGGCGGCTGTGCAAATATTTCGACGTCGATATCCGCCGTAGTGGCCCTGTGCTGAAATCTCGTCGCAGGTATTCGCCGTGGCAGCTCCGCGCCGAAACTCGGCATAATGGAAATTGGCTGACCGCACCTCCGGTCGCCTGTTGCCGGTTGCCATTGAGCGGCAGACTTTGCGACTAAATGATGGTGATCCTCCCCCCCCCCTCCCCTCCCGGCGCCAGTGTCCCGAGGAGAACCTGATTCTCGGGGCAGTGTGGCTAAATTTCAGCGCTTAGAATGATCGAATTTCGGCGCAAGAGGTCCAACGTATCCGCCGTAAGATCTGGATAAGTTCCTCTCACTTTAAAGCCTGTTCCTTCATTTGTAAATTACGAATGAAATGCGGCATAAATAAAATCGATGACAACGCAATGCCTTTTTTTCAGAAAAATGTCTCAGAAACTTGGTGGCGCGGGAAGTAGCAAAGGTGCGAGCCAGGGAGGCAGCAACATCAAGACCAGATCTGACGGGCCGGTCTACGATTTTGATGATGACTTCCCTCCGATTAAATACTTCAGCCCTGCCAACAAGCTGCCAGCCTACAAAAGCGTGGTGGGGTTGCTGAGGTACAACCTTGAGGTGGAAGGGAAATGAGCGGTGACCTCGAAGATGGGAGAGAGAGAGGTGGCCAAGCAGATATTCGCCAAGTGGTACCACGACACTGTGTACTGTAAGTCAGTTGATGCAATAGAAAGTCAGGTGGCAAAAGTTCATAGCCTGTATGTGAAGGGGAAACAGAGGCAGGCACAAGGGAGGACCAACGAGGCCGACTTTCAGTTGTTTATGAAGTTGCTTGACAAGAAAGATCAGCTCTTCGATGTCTACGCTGACAAGGCAACCAGGAGGAACAAATGTCGGGAGGAGTGGGGGCTGAAGATGACGGACAGATATGTCAAGTACTACGAGGATCAGAAGGGCCCCAGGCTGCAGGACTGTGACAACCGGTGCGACCCTGTCTTCTACCACATCTGGCTGAAGAATCAGAGACTGCAGGAAGCTCATGATCAGTATAAGAAAGACAAGGCAGAGCAGTTCAGGTACAAGTCTCTGGATGCCGTGAAGAAGGTGCTTCAAGAGAATGGCGAGATTGTCAGTCCCAGCAGTGACAGTGGTGAGGATACCCCAGAGGAACAGGAGGACACTATGCTGGATGAAGCAGAGGGAGAAGCTGAGGTGGAGTCAGAGCCTCCTAAGAAGAAAAAGAAAACACCAGCAAACCGAGGCCTCAGGCCACGCTCCTCTTCCTGAAAAGTTCATGCACATAATGGAGTTGGAGAGAAAGATGAAGGACAGCTTCTACAGAGCATGCGGAAATCTCTCTGGCCTCGGTATGTCAATTCCTGAAGCTGCTGGAGCCGTGGTGGTCGTTGCCAACACCATGTTTGGAATGAACTGGAAAATGGCCAATGAGAATGAAAACACATTTGATGCAGACACAGACAGAAACATCAGGACCACCCTCCAGCTGCAGGAGGTGGAGGGGATGGCCAGGGAGGTAGAGGAGGTCATGAAGGGGAAGCAGGAGGGCAGGGCCATCACTCATGCCTCGGACAGCACCACCAAGAAAACGGTCGGGCAGTTCATTGTCCAGGGACTGCACGTGGGCCAGAGCTGTCCTCTGCCCATTCCAATCCTTCCGATCTACGGAGAAAAGGCTGAGGATGTCGCCATGCAGGTCGACATGGGCATGGAGATCATGGCGTTGTGCAAGGGCATGACATCTGCGGAGTTGTACAAGGAGGTGGACACGCATATGGCCGACAGTACTGAACACAACAAGCGGATTGCCTCACTGATGGCAGAGATGCACAGTCTGGAGACCAAAGCGGGCCAAATATTTTGCGGCACACACACCACCCTGGGATTCGCTGCTGGAATGAACAAGGTCATGAGGCTGGTGGAGTCAGACATGAAGACGGAGCAAGTAGTGAAGGGTTTTATGGTGGATCTAGACTATGACTCCAAGAACTCCAGTCTGGCAGGGCAGGCTCTCGATATGATCCTGCGTTTGGTTGCTCCAGAATACAGTCACAAACCATGGAACCGGAACAAAGAGTACACGGTCTTCCTGAAGGAGAGGGACCTGGAGGGGAACTTGTTCTGCTACAAGGACGCCAGGTTTGGCTGCCTGTCCAAGGTCGCGGCCATCGCCATCTACAACTTCGACAACATCAGCGACTTCCTGGAGCAGTTCCCGGACATCAACAACAGACTGGCCTGTCTGGTCAGGGAGGTCATGGACTTGCCTTACCTGAAGGCTGTCCTGGTGGTGTGGGCCACCCTCGGCCTGCACCTGGTGGAGCCCTTTTACGCCATCACTATCCAGGAGGGGGCCACCCACAGCAGCCTCACCGCGTTCTACAAGGGACTCTACAGCAGCATGGCGAGACCTGTGGACATGGAGTTCTTCAGCTGTGTCAGGCCCATGCTGGATGGGGTGGGGCAGGACCTGTTCACCGGCGTCAAGGAGAACTACGGTCAGGAGGTGGTGGAGGCCGTGGTCGGCATGGCAGTGCAGCACAGGGAGGAGGTGATCAAGCTGGCAAACCTCACCATGGCAGAGCTGAGGGTTGTACTGGCCAGGCAGCGAAGGGATTATGGCATAGATCAGGAAGCCTTCCCTCCTCAGTTTCCCATCCGGGAGCAGGCAGTCAACATAGATGACACTCCAGTACATGACATTGGAATGGAGAGGATCTGTGGTAAGGTGGACCACAGGCTGGAGAAGCTCAAGAACCTGAACGCAGTGAGCAGGTCCATCATACTCCAGAAAACCCAGGCCCTGAGAGAAGGCAAGCCGGACAACTTCCGAAGCTACAAGAAGGAGATGGAGGATGTCAAGGAACTGAAGCTGATGTGGAGCGAGAAGATGAAGAGGAATCAGGAGAAGGGATCTGATGAGAAGCAGGAGCTAGCCAAGAGGAGGGAAGAGAGGAGGCTGGACATCCTGGACTTTCTCAAGTCCAAGGGGGACCTTTCACTGACGCCAGTGAAGTGGATACGTATCTGGCCAGGGAGGATCTGGAGGACAAGGAGAAGGTGAAGAGGATGAAGTCCGAGATGCTGTTTGCCAGGGACAGCTCCACCCTCCTCCCCAAGATCCATCCTCTCTTCAAGGTACAAATCACCGTTCCTGAGACAGGGAAGAGAAGACAGAAGACCGCTGCTGAGTACGGCGAGGCGCTGATGTCACTGCTGGGGAAGAGGAGCAACAGGGCGACGATCCAGTACACCAGCTTCCAGGGGACCCTGGAGAAGATGGTGAAGGGGAAGGGGACGTGAAGAGGATGGCCAGAAACCAAGTGTATGACAACCTCTGTATGTCCGTTTGTTACTTTTGTGTAGATACATTGTTCTGGATCCGTCGTTTGTGTGCAGCCGTGGTAGGTGCTGGCCGGCAGATGGGCGGAAAATCTAAATTCGCGATACCTGAATGGCGGGACCTTTTTTCTCTGCTAGAACCCAGCGGTTAGGCTCAAATGGCTTATATATGTTGGGGGCATAAGCCAAGTTTACTCACGTCTCTTAATTTTACCCTTCCAATTTACCACCGGGGGCTACTTTTAGCTCCAAAGAATCCCTCCAGCTCGCAGAGGCTCCTCCTGTTCATACTCGTGCCTGGGAAGACGCCTGAAACTCCTGCATCAGGTTTAATCGAGACCATTTTCGGCCGGCAGGACTTTAAGCCTGCTGTCCCCTTCCCCTCTGGTTGCGTTGCTTTGCACAGGCTATACACACACACACACACACACACACACACACATATATATATACTTTCATGCTTCATGAAAAATAACCGCAAAATTAGTTATACTACATGCATAAACGCTGTCGTATTCTATCATTAATTGTATTCTTTGATCTTCAGGGATCATTGATGACCTCACTGCTGAGAAGCTCTGACAAGGACAGAAAATAAAATTCTTGGGGTTGCCAAATGACCTAACTGAGTAAGCAACCATTTGTGTAGCAACATGGATGGAGCTTTCTATGCATTTGGTGGGGCCTTAGCCCCACCATCTTTGCCTTGGCTCACCCAATGATGGAGCCCGGGTTTTCTGAGATTTTCAGAATCTTCTTAAAATTTATAAAACTTAAAATCCCGACATCGGCCCCATCCGGGGCCGATGTCGGGACGCTAGCGGTCCGCTGTCGGCTGGGGAGTGGAATGTCCGCCCGTGCCGACATGCAGCCGACGTCCCCCCGCTATATGTACAGCCGATGCTCGCCCTCGCTTTACCGAATGCACCTGATCTCAACAACCGATTCTCAGAACAACTGCATTTTATCACTATCTGGCAGAACAACTGTATTTTATCACCAGCCAGATCAGAGCCGTCATCCACAGATACCTTCCCTCTGCCCATCTCCTCGAGCTCCGCATTCGAACTCCTCACTCCATATTTTGTTTTCAACCAGAACATTTTTTCTACTGACCGGCACTCGGTCGGAGGCATCATGGAACGATTTTGGTATAAGCTTCTCTGTTCCGCTGCCCATTTTCCGTCAATATCAGTTTCTCCGTTCAGACCCAAGCCTCACCTGGCGGCATCTCTACAGTATACTTAAGGCATATATGAAAAAATATATAAAGCATATTTAAGTATTTTAGCCCTATCAACTAAAAGTTTTAAGTAAGAATGCGTAAGTATATTAGCCAAGGCTGAAATTATATATATATTAATATTTTAGCAAGCCGAAGATGGATCCATAGCTGGTTTCCAGATTCGCGTCGGTGGCACAGAAGCAATTGGTACACCCCATGTAGAGCACGATTGCACCATTTTCCGCTTCTAGTTCTCCGACAGGCAGAGCAAGATGGGACTCCAAGGCATAAAGAACCAGGAAGGCCCTCTGCGGCGCCGTCATGGAAATTGTGTGAGAAGTCAAGAAGTTGATCTAGCTAATACATAGGTCAATAATTTCACCACCTACCTCAGATGCCCTACACTGCAGTTTGTATATTTACATTTTTCGAAGCTAAATCATTTTTAGCACTTCCTGCCAAACGGCCACCCGCCAGTTTCATTTCAGCAGTTTATTCAGCGTCGGCTGGATACGGGGGAACGTCGGCTGGACATCGGAAGAACATCGGCTGGGTGGTGAGGACTTCGGCCGGACAGCGGGGGAACGTTGACCAGGTAGCGGTGTGGACATGGATCTCGGCAGAAACTCGGCTGAATCTCGGCTCAGTGACTTGATGTCGACATGAGAGGATTTGCTGTTCAGCCGACAGCGGGTCTCTAGCGGCCTGACAGCGGCCCGACATTGACCCGACATCGACCCGACGTTGGCTGCATGTCGGCATGAGCGGACACTCCACTGCCAACCGACAGTGCCATATTGCCTATGTTGGACCGAGAGCGGCCCGATGTGGGCATGCCGCGCACGGGATACCGAACTTGTCCCGACACATACCGACAACGGGCCGACATCGGCATGTTTACTGAATCCATGGTTACCGGCTGTGCTATTGTCCTGGTGTGCATGGATGTCACCATGGCGTGGACAGAGGGATGCGTCCCTTCATCAACCTTCGTGAAATGTAGCATGGCGCCTTTGACGTTGCGCGGCGACCTAAAACCCCTCTCTTTCCCCTTCCCCTAACACAAATCCGTGCCGACACCCATGTTGGTGCGACTCGCCTCCAGTTTGCCTTCATTTTTACGTGACTCGACTAAAATCTGATCCCATAATATCAAGACAGTTATTCCTCAAAATGATTGTAGGGGGAGAACTGGGTTTTTCATACCCTTCTTTCCAGTCAACATCCATCAGGGGCGGATACACGGGGGATCTAGGGGCATCTGTCCCTCTCCCTCTCCCCTCTGGCCGGAAAAGAACACCGCTCCGGGAATGCTCGAGTGCACCCTCCACCTCGCATCAACTATTTTGTTTATCACCCAAAGGTGCCTCTTTGTGAAGAATAGGCTCCCCTTGAAAGGAAAAGGCTCCCCACAAAGGAAAAGGCTGCCCTTCAAAGGAAAAAGTGTCCCTTCGAGAGGAAAAGGCTTCCTCAGAATGCTCGAGTGCACCCTCCAATCCACTGAGCGGGCTTTCAGCCGAAGGCGTCCAAAAAGCATGGAAGTTACACCAAGCTGCCATATATTAGCGACTCAACTCCAGTTTAGTTTGGCAAATCCATGGAATCGAACCATTCACAATTCACAAGAAATAGGGAAAAAATGAGCCGACGCAATTCAAATTCCATTAAGAAATCGAGCACATACTGTGATGTACCGGGGGAAAAAGGCGCAGAATAACAACATTGTGGATCAATGAGGAGCTAGGGGCAGGGAGAGGGAAGTGGGGGAAATACACACGAAAAGTAACTTCGTTCACCTTCTCTTACTCATGAACCTCTGCATACCAGAATGCTCCATTATATGGCTGCTATTCAGAGGTGATGAATTTTAACTTTGCACCTCCTTTGTAGTTAATTGTGCTACGTTCCAAATTTCACATCGATAAAATGACACTTTCATGGGAAGATATCTCGGAAATTCATAAGATATTCGTTTTCCTTTGGGAGATCTCAAAATAACCTGCAATCATAGTCGACATTCTCATGGGCGTGTAGAATTTAGCAAATACTGCCCCTCTATATGGCAGCCCTATTCCTGAGCATTGAGCCTGCGGTCAATACTTTTGTTTGATTGTCACGTCGCCTCACATCTACTCTCGATTTCATTGTCCTTCCATTGAAATATAGTATAGCTTTCATGATGGAGAGGGAAGACAGCGTGTACAAGGCGAAGTTAGCAGAGCAGGCTGAGCGATATGAAGGTAGGCATTCGATTGCACATTGGAACCAATGCCAGTGTGCGCCATTTATGTAACATTGAAGCGTTATGACTTGTCTTGTGGACACTTGGATTTTATATATCCCACATTTTCCTGGATGCTACAAATTAACCTAGGTACTACCCTCATCCTATAATCTTGAAGTACAACCATCGTATTGCGCTGCATGCGTAAATTATTAGGAGCATGCAGGTATGATAAACAGGCCTAAAAGGATCAGGGTTACACATAAAATATAGCAACTCATTTGCACTCAATATTTCTATTGGACATGCCATCCAGAATGCAAAGCTTGCCTCAGTCCTACCAGTAATGTTTGTGCACCTATGTTGAGAATAGTTTTAAAATGTGTGGTGTAGAACTGTTAAATTCTGGTGTAATGCTGTTTCTGCTGCCTGAGGGCTGGTCTACAAAATATGGCAGTTTTCATTATATCTGATAAGATAAGTTTTCAATGACATAGGCATTGAAAACTTAGGCATGCACACCAGAGCATGAAGTGATACATACTCAAAGTGCTCTGCATACAATGTTGAATGGAAGCCATACTGCAAACTGGCAGGTGCATGCCTGATGCACATCCAGATTTTGCAACTGCATGCCTAATGCATATCTAGCCTGACAAAGTGCATGCCCAGCAGACACCTACTTTTCAGATGGCATACTGACACCCATCTTGACTTGGCAAGTTTGCACTTTATAGCATTTTATGAATTCTTCAATTTTTATCAATGTTCGCTTGCTGTTCTCTTGTCGCAACTGGACATGCTTGCTCCACTCCTGTGATGAGGGAAGACTGGTGAAGAAAAGGTTTGGCACAGGTGGTTAGTGAAGGGAGAATTTGTTCTATCATAGGGCTAAGCTAAGTTAGGTAGGTAAGATTGTTAAATTTGGGTATATACAACTTATCCTAGGAATTCTGGGTTTCTATAATTATTGATGATAGTGGCATGGCCACATGGATGCTTTGTAGATAGGTGGTGCATGCTGCCATGTGGCTTATGTTTCTGTTAAGGGGATAGAGGAATAAGTTTGTGCTTTATTTGTGCACCAAATTAGCCCATCTCATCTTGGGAGGTAAAAGGTCAGATTTCTTTCAATGCACAACTCTGGCCAAAAACCTGAGGGGACACTGGGGACACATACCCCCAGTGCCCCTTGTATCTGCCCTTGTCCCAGAGACAATTGAAAGGGATTCTGATGAACTGGAGCACTGAGATGGTTCCATGACAGCTTCACGCTGCCCCGTGGGAAGACCTGTCACTTTTTGCAGGCATTCAACTTTTGGTATCTTCGAACCAAAGTGGTCATGCACCTACCTCACAGTGAGGGTTTGTGACCCCATGAAACATTGCATCCATATCCAGTTCAAGTTGTTTATTTTCAACAGCCCGGTTCTGTACTCACCACATTCCGATACATTTCAAGTGCAAGCAACGCTACTGTAGGAAATGCAGAAGATCCCGGTCAACATGCCTCTCACATATCGTTCACCAGGGGAGGGGGTTCGGCCACCTAAGATCTGAAACTAGAAGCACACAGTTTGGAGGAATTACGGATGTAGTGAACTTGCAGTATACATTTCATGACCCCAGGCCAATGTCTTCAGGGCCAAATGAGGTCATAATCAGCCTCCACCCCAGTCAGCACTGCCTGTACGTACAGAAAGTATGCACGTTCCACTGCCGAACGGTAGGCAGAGACCGTTCATACGCACGCTCGCTAAGTATGCTGGTACAGACCATGCATGCTGTCGTTACAGTTGGTGGTACCATCGTGCGATCGTTACAGCCAGCGTAATTTTATACCCCTTAAGGTTTTCTGAGGATAGTGGAAAAATAGCACTCTAGAATACCAAAATTTGGCATACCTTTTCCCACATTGCTTTGGCATGTGTGAAAGTTTTGAGGTCAGGTCATATTCAGACCACAAGTTAGTCAAGGTTGTGGGAGCTCACCCAAAAAATGTTAAACCACTCATCACACTTTAATGGATAAATATATTTGAATGAAGCATTCAGCATTTGCTTATCTTTATGAATGTCACAAAGTGCACCAGACAATTTTTTTCTCTAATTTTTTATGACATTAGTTTTGCATATTTACCCATTATGGCTAAAATATCAGATTCTGGCTAAAGTAAGTGCTTTTTTATGAGGGCAAGCTGACTTAAAACAAGGTTTCTTGGTCCACTCTACCCATAGAAAAATAAAAGTTGAAGGAATTTAAAGCTAAACATTTTGAAAATTATAAAAATACCATGTTGATTTTTGGATGGGGAAACATTTTGAGATCATGGTCAATTTTGCCTTCCTTTTCAGATTCCAAATAATTTTGTTTTTAAAATCTCCCCAAAGCCAAAAACATGCCAGTGATGATCACATAGACTCCCCTAGTGATGTCACTTTTGGTTACTTGGTGATGCATTTTTTTTTCTGTGGGGGGGGGTAGTTCCATGCCATACTTGTTGAGTGCTTTCTGATGATGCTATTTTTGTTTTTGTACAACACTTAGTTTGGAAATTAGAGGGGGTATAATATGACCCCCCCCCCAGAGATGGGTTGTGAGGATCTGACCACAAAGACAGCATGGACAAAGGTAGTGAGTTTAAATTACCATGGATGGATATTAGGTAAATTTTCAGTTTCAGGTAATTTTGAATTCTTGAATTTTTTTCTTCAAATGCAATGTTTATGATTCTCTCACCGGGTTGGCTCCCCAAATACTCGAGCATCACTCACCCAGAGATGAGTTCCGTGCCCAATCGAGGGGAGCCTGTATCTGCAGGTACGCCAGTCCCCTAGATTAAATAAAAATATGGTTATCAGATAGACAGGGCAAGACACAGGAACTGGAAAGTGTACCTTAAGCAGAATTTGTATGCTTAGAGTAGCCACTACATCTGCTAATATGTTGTTGTCAGTCAAGATTTCTGAAATAGAGAATATAGAGATTGAATACAGAGATTGAATATAGAGATATATAGAGATCTCTATATTCTGAATATAGAGAAGTAAAGATACTCTTCAAGTTTGATTAGTATATTATCATGGTTAATCTATTCAGTATACAACAATGTGTATAGATTATGGAAACAACAATGTGCAGATATTTAGTGCAAATCTCTGCAACTATGTGCAGAGATTTGAGTGCAATGCAGCTTTAAATGCACCCAGGTCCGTTAAGGCTACTACATCATCAGGCAATGAGTTCCAGGTGGCACAGCATCTGAGGCTAAACAATATCTTCCTACAATCCACTGATGCACTCCTCTGAGCCAATTTCAGCGAGTGTCCATGTGTGTTCACCAATGGTGCCAACACAAACATGTCAGGGATCTTAATGGTAGGATGGCCATGAAAAATGTTCCAACATTTGATAATGTCTGCTCGAATAAGTCTGCCTTTCACCAAGTACAAACCTAGTTTCCATAATCTGGCACCAATCTTCAGACCTTCCATCCCCTCTATGTTTCGTGTCCACCTTCTGTGTATTGATTCTAGTTGCCTTAAATCACCTATGTAACCTGTATTCCAAACACTTGATGCAAACTCCAAAAGAGGCCTGACATGAGTAATGTATAGGGTTTTCATAAATTCAGGAGAACGACATAAAGTAGAACTTAGTATGTTGCTGGCCAGACTTCCAGCTTTCTGTACTATACCAGCAATGTGTTGATGGAAACAAGTTTTTATCTACTGTGATGCCTAGATCAGTGTGCATCGCAACAAAGCTTACCTGAAATCCATCTAGGTAATAATGTGCATGGTACAAGGGCCAATATTTTTCCAGTCATATGAACAGCAGTGTGCTTTGAGAACTGCACATTTCTTGGAGTTCATTGCTAGTCCTCATGACTTGGCAGTACTAACCAGTGTATCGATGTCTTTTTGGCCCTGTGAAATGCCAGCCAGCATATCTGTGACAGATTTGTACTTCAGTTTCATGTATATCTTTAGGTCATCTGCAAAAACCTTGAACTGGGAGTGTATACCATGAGGTACGTAATTCACATAAATCAAAAATAACAGGACCTAGTACAGAGCCCTGAGGTACTCCACTTATAACATTCTTTGGTTTGCTGGAAGAGCCAGAGACAATCACTTTCATTCCCCCCCCATATATAATTTGTTTTAGATCCAGGTGAGGATTATCTCTGAAATTCCTAGAGCTCTCAGTTTTGTTAGTAGCAGCACATGATTAACAAGATCAAGTGCCTTTGAAAAATCAAAGAAAGTTACATCCACCATATAGCCCTCATCTAGCCAGGTAGAGACAGTCTCATATGTTAGCAGTAGTTGATCCTCTACGGAACGTCCACGACGGAAGCCAAATTGTCCTAGGTCCAGCAAGTGATGGACCTCCAAATATTCTGTGAGCTTCTCAACAATTACACGTTCCAGAATTTTACATGGGACAGAAGTAAGACTCACTGGGCGATAATTTAGTGGATCATGCTTTGAACCCTTTTTAAAAATGGGAATAACTTGTCAAGTTTTCCAACTATCAGGAAGACTTCCAGTAGAAAGAGATGATTTAAAAATTAAGAAAAATGATTTTACAAGCTCCTCACAGCAAGATACAATTCACCGAGGGTGGACCCCATCAGATTGCGATTAACATGATGCAACCACTCTTCTTCTGCAAATGCATACTTCTCAGTTGGTAGGAGAAATAACTCCCAAAAACTGGCTTGGAGTTGGGTACTAAAGCATAAATAGCATAGTGTGGGCAGTGTCATTAGCTGTATCATGCATAAAGTGTGCAGTGAAACACCAAATAAGCAACAATAAATCAAACTATTTGCATTGTAGATGTTATCTAGGCTTGATTTTTTATTATATTGGCATTTCTTTTCGAGAGTAATATCTATCTAGAGTAAAGCTGTGCCACAGCTGAACATTTCTATAAGGGTACCAACTTTACTGTACACATCTAAGTTAAGAGTTGCATTTTGAATATTTGAGTTTGTAGCTGGTGAGGGTCTTGGCTCAACAAGCTAAGTGCAAGCTTAGCTTTACTTAGTTTAGTTTCTGTAAGCAGAGGGATATTTTGTTGTTTATTTTGTGTGAGAATAACCAGATTAAGTGTTTAATAATGGATTGTTGATGTTAAATAGTTTCTGTTAGTTGCTGGTAGTTTTTGTATCCTGATAGGTTATAGTGCATAACTCCCACGCTTTCTCATTCACAAAAGTGGTCTATGCTTAGTTTCTGTGGGTATGATGCAAGCAAGGGAGTATTGAACACATTTTAGTTGCTGGTAGTTTTTGTATCTTGATAGGTTATAGTGCATAACTCCCATGCTTTCTCATTCACAAAAGTGGTCTATGCTTAGTTTCTGTGGGTATGATGCAAGCAAGGGAGTATTAAACACATTAAGCTGTGCAGCTAGTACACTGATCAGTTACAGTAGTTGCTGGTTAGCTTTACATCTGGTTCAGATGAGAACTAGACTTAATTAGTAATAAGAATAGCTAAAAGAAAAAATAGCAAACAAACAAAAAAAAACATGGAAGGTGGCTTTGGAAAGTGTGAGTGTAGGGGGCCATTGGGCACTTGAGTAGGAAGGTAAAGATGTTAACAAGGGAGGTGGAGCACCTGACATATTTCATGGAAAAGCCCACTAAAGGTAATGGCAGTCAAGCAAACCATATAACAAAGAATAATGCAAAATTACAACAACAAGAAAAGCCTACCAGAAGGTCATCTAATCTTCTGACGCTTGATCATGTAAAACCTACCAATTTTGGATTGTCTAAACCCCATGGATGCTAGATTGCCTAAAACCTACTCATGATGGATTGCATAAAACCTACTGATGTCAGCTTGCCTAAAGCAAAGTTAGAGATCTAACATGAAGTCAGGTGTCCAAGTCCCTATTTTTGAAACATTTTCAGATTGAATATGGAAAATGATAAATTAATGTTAGCAGAGTTTCAAACAAGGGGGGGGGGGGTCCAGACCAAACCTGGAGATCCTACCCAGGATCTCCAGCCATGGCCTAAAGCCTACTGGTGTTGGATCCCATAATATCATTGTGTCACCAAAGCAATCAACATCATTTGTTGTGTTGGTGCTAATAGTGTGATTTCAAATGGTCAGTGTTGTTCTTACATGTTAGGTATTTGAGAGATTTAGGGCACTTTGACCAATTTTGATCATTTGCTTGCTTACATGTGATTTCCCAAATGATAAATGGTAGAGGAAAAGTTGCTAGGTAAGCTTCAACGAGTCCATTCCATACATCTTTTCTCCAATGTGTGCTCAGGAGCTATTTCTATGCAAATAGGGGTCATCAATTCAGGTTAGACAAGTTGAGGTGTAGGACAGTTAAGCGACAACAGGTCTTCAGTCAAAGGGTTGTTGATCAGTGGAATGGGCTGCATGCTGATGTTGTGGGGAGTTCCTCATTGAATGTATTTAAAAGTAGGGTAGAAATTTTTTTTAGACAGGAAAATCTTGTTTTTGAGTTCTAATTTGTGATGGATGGGGTGAGATTTATGTTAAGTAAGTGTGCACGGCACAGACCCCTTTAAGCAGGCATGGATGCAGTTGGAAAATTATTGATAAGGCATTCAATCCACATGTGTTAAGAGAGATCAGGAGAATAGGGCTGGATAGCTAGGGTAGATAGGCATTGATAGGTGTGTGGGATATTGGAGGACTGGTTTCTTCAGGATGTGGGATGGTTGGGGTTGGTCTTTTCACCAAGCTTATGGTATCTTCCATTTACAGACTTAACTGGATGGGCCTTAGGTTCTCTTATTAAGTCTAAATGCTATAAAACTTTATATAGGGTGTACCTAGCAATGGATTCAGCACCTTCCTTCGGGATGTGATACTGATGAGATTGTCTATGGTAGCACAATGGGTATGATGGGAGGAGTTTGTAATTGTTGAGTGTGTTATGCAATAGCAAGTGAATGGTGCTAGATAGGCTGGGACGTATAGCTCCCTAGGAACTTGAGATAAGGGATTTATTGGAGTGAGAGTATGTACATTTCTAGTACCTTTTCTAGATAGGCTTAACCCAGATGGGCCCCTGTGGCTCTTATTAAGCCTTAACACTTTATGACTTTATGAAATACCCCAACCTAGCATACAAAACCAATTAGGACAACTTCAAGAAAAAATTATAAAAAAGAAAAAAATGTAACAAAATAACTTGAAATGTTTACAATATACGACTATCCTGGCCTAACCTGCATTTGAAGGAAAATAATTCAAAAAATATGTTTGAACAATCAAAAATCAATTCAAATCAAATGAAATGAAAAAAATTGTGTGATCATCATTCCTTATATCAGCTGATGTCCCTCCTCCTTGGGACCCAGGGGCATCACTGCTTGCTGCTCTTTGATAGTATGGAAGGAAGAGGGTTTGTGGTCAGACAGTAATGGCAAGTGTGCTGTGATGTTTAAGTAATTATTTATGTTGGGAAAACATTGGCAAGACAAGACATGTAATGAGTCTCAAGGCATATTCATAGTGCCAAGAATAGTGCTTTTGGATCACCTCTTGCATATTAGCCAAGCTGATTATCTTTAGGGTGCTCTTTTTCTTCTTTTCTTTGCTGTCCGCAAACCCTCACCCTCCATAGTCTATGACTTAGTATGCTGCAGTCTATGTTCTTTACTCATGGCTGTCTGCAAACCAGGGGACGATTAGTCTAGGGGTAAGTTGCCAATCTCACAATCGAAAGATTGTGGATTCGAGTCTGACCTGTCGCTACTCTTCACCCGCGGCCGATCAGCGTGAGAGATTGGCGACGCTATATGACACAACGGCCAACGTTTCGTAAAAACCAATAATCAACCAGCTGTCTGCAAACCCTCACCCTCCATAGCCCATGGCTGAGTACACTGCAGTCTTTGTCAAACATTCATGAGATAACCTGGAAGAAGTCCTGAAATACTTTCAGATTGGAGTGGAGATCCACACTTATTCACAACTGTTTGACATCACTTATTTTTGGCATTAAGTACCACTTTTGCCATTTTTAGTCCAGGTTATGAGTGATATTTGGGTCTTTAAAAGCACGCATGGCTTCTGGCAGTAACACTGTCCACTGCTACAGGCAGCAGGCATACTACTGACATCAACGCTATCAAGCAATCAACAAAGGCCACCAAAGATCACTCAGTGATAGGCATTATCCATATATGTTTGCACTTGTATTACATCAGTTGATTTTTATTTACATTATCCCTCCCCCTCCACTCTACCAAAAGTAATTTTCCACACAATGTCTGGATGTCCAAAATGATGTGGACTGCATGTAGATTCATGGGTGGACTGACTAATTTTTGTTGAAAACTTGCGCATATTGCAGTGGGCTGACAGTAGTGTTGATGTACCAAATGTAACCTATCCACCATGTTTTGTTGCATGGAAATATGTTCTGCTCATGGGTGGTGAATGCTATAGGGCAGGTGTCACCTATGTCACACCAATGTTGCTGAGAAGCATCACACCATCAAGCGATGTGACGTGCTGCACATCACAATCGTCATCCAACCACAATCGTTATCCAATGCATGCAGATTATGCATCTGCAAATTTGATTTAGCGTCAGGTCAAATGGTGTACACAGCTCAATTCACCTTAAGTTGTGCCTCTGCTGCAGTGTATTGAAATTCTGAATTTTGAGTGGAGACCCACAGTTAGTGGCAATTGCATTGAGGTCTTTTTTCTTTTGAACATTATTGCTATTTTAGTCCAGGTTATGAGTGAGCTTTGAAACTTTGAACTCACCGATGGTCTCTGGCAGCAGCACTGTCCACTGGTGAAGGCAACAAGTACACTACCAGTGTTTGAAGCATGGGCTTGCCATGGATGCTTGTCATCCAAAAAGTTTCCTTTCCTTGAAATTCTGCTTATTTTTTGCCAAAAGATGAATAGGTTGTTTTAAAATTATTTCATACGCGTTGGTGTTTGATATGCATGCCCAAATCTAGCTGGAATGGAAGAAGAAAGAGCTGTTGGTGTAAAATGCAGACAAAAATTATCCTCTCCGACTTAGAATGTTCCAACATTTTCCTCTCCAACTACGGCATTCCAAAGCTTAAACCCAACCCTGTACACTACTGCCATCAAACAATCAAAGGTCAAAAATACATTAATTGATGGGTATTATCCATATATATTTGCACTTTTATTTAGATCAGTTGGCTTTTTTTACATCACCCATCTCCCCTTCAGTCTACACAGTGTCAATTTCAGGACACTGCTCTGCTGTTTCATCATTATGGCCATTGATTGGTCATTGTATCGTTTGGTATAACTTGGACTATATTTATACTTACCTTATCCCCTGTAAACCCCTTTTGTGTATTACGTCGGTTATGGTATGTTAGTTGTTTGGGCTTGATGGCGTATCAACCATGTTGATCATATAGCTCTCATGGTTATGGTATGTGATACCTTAGACGTGGGAACTGCTCAAAGTAGATTTCAAGTATGCTCAGAAAGTGAAGGTAAAATCCCCTCTGGTTTTTCACCAATGAAACTCTTTGATGTTCATTTTTTTGGTCGGAAGGGAGTTGGTGTTCTTTAGGACCTGGGCCAAGCTAGATCACTTCCTCCATGGTTATAAGGTCAAGTATTTAAATAATTATGCATAAGAGAAAACGAAATCCGGAGCATATTTCTTGCAGCTCGCTGAGCTGAGTTGCTTGTTCGTCCGATAATAAGAAATGCATGGTACGCATGTATGGTGTACGGCCGATGCATGCATCGGCTACCAAGCATGGTCGCAATCCAGCAGTGGCTATTCTTTACCCACTCCTCACATGCTGTTTGGTCTTCCCCTTGGCTGTTCCCGAACCACTGACCCAATGCTAAGATATGAAGTCGCAGTGGATAGCTCAGGATCATACGACTGGGATGCACATCTGGGAACACATCAATATAATGCTAATGGTTGCTGGTCAGTTTTACCGCAGAATATTGATGAAGGCAGTTTTGCAGTCGGTTCTGACCCGTTCTCTTGATACAAACACTTAAGTCATTGTACGAGTGAAATACAGATCGGTTTTTACATGGCCAGCTAGATGCGTTTGTAGCGGTATTTTGAGGTAGAACACCTTCCGGACTCCATGTGTTTGGCATTCCTCCACAGTTGATTCAAGCGTGTATGAACACTTGAGGCGACCACCGGCACTACACCAGGTGTGACATTTCGATGGCTAGCTGCACCAATGTAACACCATGGGGTGTAGTACGTATCGAAGCTGCATCGGTCGCAATGATTGAGTAAGGCAGGCTCAGTTTGAACACACCACGGATGTTTTCGGGAACACGTATTTTGACGTGAGTAGCCTGATATTAACATTCGCCTATGTTGACGTTTGCTACCCCAGTGGCGACTACGCAATAATGCGTGAACAAATATGATTATGCAATAGAAAACCTCTACTGGTGTGCACTTTCTGCTCGATGCATTTAGCAATCCAGTTATTGGGAGCGCAGTGCAAACTGAACCTCATTTGGTACATCCTGTAGAACGCTGACTGACCAGCTCGACATTATAAAGGAAGGGGTGAGCTGACAGGGTATTCCCAGTTGTACTCGTGAGCCTGGTCGAGTGGGTGTGAGGGGGGGGGCGACTGACCGGCCGTCTGTCGGCCGCTACCCTGTACGGCCCGCGATATCGGGCTGCTGGAGCCTCGTCGGGTGGGGAGGGCGACTGACGGGCTGCCTGTCGGGCCGCTGGAGCCCGGTCGGGTGGGGAGGGCGACTGACGAGCTGTCTGTCGGGCCGCTGGAGCCCGGTCGGGTGGGGAGGGCGACTGACGGGCTGTCTGTCGGGCCGCTGGAGCCCGGTCGGGTGGGGAGGGCGACTGACGGGCTGTCTGTCGGGCCGCTGGAGCCCGGTCGGGTGGGGAGGGCGACTGACGGGCTGTCTGTCGGGCCGCTGGAGCCCGGTCGGGTGGGGAGGGCGACTGACGGGCTGTCTGTCGGGCCGCTGGAGCCCGGTCGGTGGGAGGGCGATACGAGCTGTCTGTCGGGCCGCGAGCCCGGTCGGGTGATGGTACGACGAGCTCGCGGGCCGCGAGCCCGGTCAGGGCCACGGCCCTGCGGGCCCGGAGCCGGTCGGATGGTACTGACGAGCTGTCTGTCGGGCCGCTGGAGCCCGGTCCGGTGGGGAGGGCGACTGACCGGCTGTCTGTCGGGCCGCTGGAGCCCGGTCGGGTGGGGATGGTGACTGACGAGCTGTCTGTCGGGCCGCTGGAGCCCGGTCCGGTGGGGAGGGCGACTGACCGGCTGTCTGTCGGGCCGCTGAAGCCCGGTCGTGTGGGATGGTGACGACGAGCTGTCTGTCGGGCCGCGGAGCCCGGTCCGGTGGGGAGGGCGACGACCGCGTCTGTCGGGCCGCGGAGCCCGGTCCGGTGGGGAGGGCGACGACCGGCTGTCTGTCGGGCCGCGGAGCCCGGTCCGGTGGGAGGGCACACCGGCTGTCTGTCGGGCCGCTGGAGCCCGGTCCGGTGGGGAGGGCGACTGACCGGCTGTCTGTCGGGCCGCTGGAGCCCGGTCCGGTGGGGAGGGCGACTGACCGGCTGTCTGTCGGGCCGCTGGAGCCCGGTCAGGTGGGAGGGCGACTGACCGGCTGTCTGTCGGGCCGCTGGAGCCCGGTCCGGTGGGGAGGGCGACTGACGGGCTGTCTGTCGGGCCGCTGGAGCCCGGTCCGGTGGGGAGGGCGACTGACCGGCTGTCTGTCGGGCCGCTATCCTGCACGGCCCGCGATGTCGGGCCGCTCACCCCGGGACTAGCTTCCGCTGACTGCTGGCAGCTGTGCCGTGTACCAGCCGACCCCGGGACTGGCTCCCGCCGACCGCTGGCAGCTGTGCCGTGTACCAGCCGACCCCGGAACTGGCTCCCGCCGACCGCTGGCAGCTGTGCCGTGTACCAGCCGACCCCGGAACTGGCTCCCGCCGACCGCTGGCAGCTGTGCCGTGTACCAGCCGACCCCGGGACTGGCTCCCGCCGACCGCTGGCAGCTGCAGCCCGCTCCGGAGCGTCGGGACGCGCTCTGTCAAAGTTTACCGCCCAACGCCGACAGCGGACATCAAACAGACAACTCCATGACATCCGTGCCTGTAATACTCCAGTTCCGCAGTTGAGTTAGTCTTTCCTGCCTCGTTATGGCTAGACTTGGTATGCATATTGACTACAGTCGTGCAGTCAATGGGGGGGGGTGCCCACTTAGCATCCCAAAATATACTAGATCAAAATGGAGATTTACAGATTTTCACCACGCCAACCCCTAAATTTTCGGCGCGGGAAGCGCGCCCAAGATTGTATCTATTTCATCACATTTTTTTCGGCTCCCCTTAGGAAAATCCTGGCTGGGCCACTGGTTGCCTGATATTGCGATCAGTTCAGTGCCACTCTGGTGAAACTGGAACACTGATATTCCAGCTCTAAAAGTATATTGGGGATGTAGCACGGACAAAACGAATATCGCAATTTGCTCAATTCGCATATTACAAAATTCGAAAATCTCTACAAACGATACCATACCTTAACGGATTAAAAGTTTGATATTAATTTACACATTCCCTCCATGGAAAAGGTGCAGTTTGGCATGTGACATCAATCTGAAATAATTCTTCGATTTCCCTCATCTAACCTAAAATGGAATTGACATGTTCAGTCGGCCCTCTTTTGCACTTAAGATCCTCGGCCCAATGAGGCCGGATGCTCCGTGCGTCTCGAAACCACTTCCTACGAAGCCAGAACAGTTTCAGTACGTGGTATTGTGAACGTCACAGCACCGGAAAATATTTGCAATCTTCGCACACTTGGCTCACCATGGAAAATATGGAAGTAGGATATTAATATTGTTTAACTCAATTATTTCCACGCAATTCACATAGCTGCCATGATGAATGACATCGGGATACATACCGCAATCCGGACAGGACATTGGGATCGAGGTCCTATCTCGCCAGTGGTTGGACGCGTGCTTCAGGTGAATGAAGAAGCTGGAGCAACAAACCTGAGGTACAGCTGACCCGTATAATTTGCTGCTTTACACTGGGCTGATTTGCCTCGTTTGGTATGCCTGGATTCGTGACAGAATGCAGAACTGAATGGTGTGCATGCTGAATCTGGCGCACAAGGCCGCCACAGTCCCACTTCAGTCGCTATATCACGTGACTCTGGCTGGATGAAAGCACATAACGGAATGCCAAACTGGTGACAAACCTGTGACCTTGAGCCGTTAAGTTGAACCGATTGTGACGAGATCGGAAGGTTAGCCAGGCGCTTCAGTTCTGACACCAATAATTCTATTGGAATATCTGATGCCCTCGGTCGCACTGTTTGACCCCCAGTCGTGTCGGGCGGTACTGTTGACCCTCTGTCGTGTAGGGCGGCACTGTTGACCCTCTGTCGTGTCGGGCGGCACTGTTGACCCCCAGTCGTGTCGGGCGGCACTGTTTGACCCCCAGTCGTGTCGGGCGGTACTGTTGACCGTCTGTCGTGTAGGGCGGCACTGTTGTCGTGTCGGGTGGCACTGTTGACCCCCAGTCGTGTCGGGTGGCACTGTTGACCCTCTGTCGTGTCGGGTGGCACTGTTGACCCTCTGTCGTGTCGGGTGGCACTGTTGACCCCCAGTCGTGTCGGGTGGCACTGTTGACCCCCAGTCGTGTCGGGTGGCACTGTTGACCCCCAGTCGTGTCGGGTGGCACTGTTGACCCCCAGTCGTGTCGGGCGGCACTGTTTGACCCCCAGTCGTGTCGGGTGACACTGTTGACTCCCAGTCGTGTCGGGTGGCACTGTTGACCCTCTGTCGTGTAGGGCGGCACTGTTGTCGTGTCGGGCGGCACTGTTGACCCCCAGTCGTGTCGGGTGGCACCGTTGACCCCCAGTCGTGTCGGGTGGCACTGTTGACCCCCAGTCGTGTCGGGCGGCACTGTTTGACCCCCAGTCGTGTCGGGCGGTACTGTTGACCCTCTGCCGTGTCGGGTGGCACTGTTGACCCTCTGTCGTGTCGGGTGGCACTGTTGACCCCCAGTCGTGTCGGGTGGCACTGTTGACCCTCTGTCGTGTCGGGTGGCACTGTTGACCCCCAGTCGTGTCGGGTGGCACTGTTGACCCTCTGTCGTGTCGAGTGGCACTGTTGACCGTCTGTCGTGTCGGGTGGCACTGTTGACCCCCTGTCGTGTCGGGCGGCACTGTTGACCCCCAGTCGTGTCGGGCGGCACTGTTGACCCTCTGTCGTGTAGGGCGGCACTGTTGTCGTGTCGGGCGGCACTGTTGACCCCAGTCGTGTCGGGTGGCACTGTTGACCGTCTGTCGTGTCGGGTGGCACTGTTGACCCCCAGTCGTGTCGGGTGGCACTGTTGACCCCCAGTCGTGTCGGGCGGCACTGTTGACCCTCTGTCGTGTCGGGTGGCACTGTTGACCCTCTGTCGTGTCGGGTGGCACTGTTGACCCCCAGTCGTGTCGGGCGGTACTGTTGACCGTCTGTCGTGTCGGGTGGCACTGTTGACCCCCAGTCGTGTCGGGTGGCACTGTTGACCCTCTGTCGTGTCGGGTGGCACTGTTGACCCTCTGTCGTGTCGGGTGGCACTGTTGACCCTCTGTCGTGTCGATTGGCACTGTTGACCGTCTGTTGTGTCGGGTGGCACTGTTGACCCCCAGTCGTGTCGGGTGGCACTGTTGACCCCCAGTCGTGTCGGGTGGCACTGTTGACCCCCAGTCGTGTCGGGTGGCACTGTTGACCCTCTGTCGTGTCGGGTGGCACTGTTGACCCCCAGTCGTGTCGGGCGGCACTGTTGACCCCCAGTCGTGTCGGGCGGCACTGTTGACCCTCTGTCGTGTCGGGTGGCACTGTTGACCCCCAGTCGTGTCGGGTGGCACTGTTGACCCCCAGTCGTGTCGGGTGGCACTGTTGACCCTCTGTCGTGTCGGGTGGCACTGTTGACCCCCAGTCGTGTCGGGTGGCACTGTTGACCCTCTGTCGTGTCGAGTGGCACTGTTGACCGTCTGTCGTGTCGGGTGGCACTGTTGACCCTCTGTCGTGTCGATTGGCACTGTTGACCGTCTGTCGTGTCGGGTGGCACTGTTGACCCTCTGTCGTGTCGGGTGGCACTGTTGACCCTCTGTCGTGTCGGGTGGCACTGTTGACCCTCTGTCGTGTCGGGCGGCACTGTTGACCCCCAGTCGTGTCGGGCGGCACTGTTGACCCTCTGTCGTGTCGGGTGGCACTGTTGACCCTCTGTCGTGTCGGGCGGCACTGTTGTTTGTCTTTGCTGGCGGGGACCGGTAGCCAATCACTGCGGCCAGCGCACTCACCGGGCGCCGCTGTTTACCGTGGGCTGATCGAGTGGTTGTCCCGCTCGCCGGCGGCTGGCTGGACCGAATGCCGAGTCGTTGGATGCGGCCACCCACCGCTGCGATATACACTAGTTATCAGTCCGGCGTCGTTTCCATCAGCTCCAGTTAACGTGTCCTCTGCGATCGCCCGGGTCGAAGCTGGTGTGTATTTTCCTCTCATGCAGTCGCTGATACTGCTCGCGTCAAGCTCCACCACGAGGAAATGTGACGCAGGTTCATTCAAGTGTCCTGTGCAGCTGGGCTGACATTGTGTCACCGTTATGGCAGCAGGGTCGATGTGTATGTAAGGCAACTGCAATCAAGCTGCCAGAGCGACGTTTTATGGCGATGCATTGGGGAGTGGCAAGTTCGATGCCAGGTAGCATATGCGTGTTCATTGGCGGCTGCACTGTTCTCTCCCGATCGGGTGGAAATGATGTTGATGGGTGTGAGTGTGGGTGTGGGTGTGTGCGTATTGAAGGGTGGGGTGGAGAAGGTGAAGGCGCTGGCTAACCCTTCCTGGTCATGATATTGGATTTTCAAGTCCTATGACAGTAGTGGGAACTAACGAATCTTGCTGCGGTCGACTAAAAATGTGTTGATTATTTTCTGAGATGCCACGGATGGGGTAGAAGGGAGGAGGTCTCCATCGGAAGCGTCGATGCCTCTGCGAGGCTGGGACTGAACGCTGTCTGAAGTTGTCGGTCTCGCGTTACATAGGAGACGAATGTCTTCACTGAGTTAGGCTCATCGACGAATCGCCCCTGAGAGTTCAGTCTCCCTTCTCGCTTGTTGCAAACACTGAGGAAAGCTGAATGAAGCCGTATGATGTTAACTACCAGGTACAATGTGCGCATAACTCAACTGCTCCGCTCTGGAGCTCTAGAACACCCGATGATCGAACATTTGTGTCCCATTGAGGCCACAAGTGTGCTCTGGAAAGTCGAAAAGACCCTTAGTGGTGATCAGGTTGGAAAAATAGCCTCGTTCTGGATTTGTCCCCATCAAGAACATTATTATATGCATCCAATTCTATTTATATTTTCCTTGCTGAAAGATGGAATGGTGCCGTTTGAAATGGTTGCTAGCTTATTGTTATTCGATGAAAATTGAAAAAATATAGCTGAGTAATACAATTAGTTGCTTCTGATGTGAACAGAAGGATAGATATCCTCTACGAATTTGATCGCTACGAACGTTTTCTCTCCAAATCCATGACTCCAAAACAGAGGTCCAGTCTTGGTGGTGGTCGTGCCTGCACTTGATGGGGTCAGGCTGTGCGCACCGATGCAGGATCACGCTGCAGGAAGGGGTGATATGCGTCAGGCGTTTTCGCGATGGCGGATCAAGTGTTGAGCCATTTCGCGATGTCGAGTGGCGAGTGGCGTCCTGTTTACCGGCGCGTCCCACCTGTACGCGACTGCGCCCGCGCCGCGCCGTGCGGCGGCAGTGTTTGGCCAGGTGCGCCAGTGCGGGTTGCCGGCGCGCAGCGAACGGGTGGGTGGGTGGTGGCGGCCGCCGCTAATTACGGCCCGGCTCTGGCCGCCCAGCCTGCGTGCCGCCCCAGTCTGCGCTGTTGCCAAGGCGCGGTCCGCGGAGATGCTGAGCCAGGCTGCGGGGATGCTGAGACAGGCTGTGGAAAGCTGTGGGGATGTTGAGACGGGCTGCGGGGATGCTGAGACAAGCTGTGGCAGGCTGTGTGATGTTGAGACAGGCTGTGGTAGGCTGCTGTGGAAGGCTGCTGAGACAGGTTGTGGAAGGCTGTTGAGACAGGCTGTGGAAGGCTGCTGAGACAGGCTGTGGAAATTTCCGGGATGCTGAGACAGGCTGTGGTAGGCTGCGGGAATGTTGAGACAGGCTGTGACAGGCTGCTGAGGCAGGCTGTGACAGGCTGCGGGGCTGCTGCGACATGCTGTGGCAGGTTGCGTGGCTGGTGAGGCGTGTTGTGGCGGCCCGTATGGCTGTCCAGGGAACTGTGTGATACCTATGCATCTAGGGATATCTGTGTGGCTACCGAGGCGCTCTGTCATTGCCTGGCTCCCGACACAATATTTGTGGCTGTCTGCGCCGCTGCCGTAGTGGTGTGAGGGACTACATCTAAGTGTGAGGCCTGCATGACCGTCGAGGCGTTCTGTGGCAGTCTGCGCTGCTGCGGAACTGGCCTGCCAGTCTGGGCTGCTGCGGAACTGGCCTGCCAGTCTGCGCTGCTGCTGTGAAGGCTCATGGCCGTCTGCACGGCTGTTGTGAAGTGTTGACAGTTCTTGCGGTTGTCGTGACGGTTAAAGACAGTGTTTTGTTGTCGTGAGGCTTTATGATAATTATCGCGGCCGCCATGACGTTTGACAGTCTCCGCAGCTGCCGTGACGGTGTAGGACAGCCTACGCAGCTGCTGTGACGGTGTATAGTTGTTTCCACAGCTACCGTGTCGGTTTATGACAGTCTCTACAGCCGCCATGACGGTTTTTGACCGTCTTCGCAGCTGTCGTGACGCTTTAAGGCCGTCTACACGGCTGCCGTGACGGTTTATGACCGTATCCACGGCTGCCGTGACGGTTTATGACCGTATCCACGGCTACCGTGACGGTTTATGACCGTCTCCACGGCTGCCGAGACGGTTTATGACTGTCTCCACGGCTGCCGTGACGGCTTATGGCCGTCTCCACGGCTGCCGTGACGGCTTATGGCTGTCTCCACGGCTGCCGAGACAGTTTATGGTCGTCTCCACAGCTGCCGTGACGGCTTATGGCTGTCTTCACGGCTGCCGTGACGGCTTATGGCTGTCTCTGCGGCTGCCGTGGCAGTTTATGACCGTCTCCACGGCCGCCGAGACGGTTTATGGCTGTCTTCACGGCTGCCGTGACGGCTTATGGCTGTCTCCACGGCCGCCGAGACGGTTCATGACGGTCTCCACGGCTGCCGAGACATTTATGGCCGTCTCCACAGCTGCCGTGACGGCTTATGGCTGTCTTCACGGCTGCCGTGACGGTTTATGACCGTATCCACGGCTGCCGTGACGGTTTGACCGTCTCCAAGGCTGCCGTGACGGTTTATGGCCGTCTCCACGGCTGCCGTGATGGCTTATGTCCGTCTCCACGGCCGCCGTGACGGTTTATGACCGTCTCCACGGCTGCCGTGACGGCTTCATCTACCCCGACCTGACCACACTGGGCGTGACATGGTGGGCGACTGTCATCCGCTGGTCGCCACTGCCGGGGGAGGGTCCGACCCAGACCCGGTAACGATCCGTCGGCGGCGGCTGGCCTGCAGCGACGTCGAGTACTATTCTGCGAGGTTTGCTGTGTCTGGCCGGCCTGAATTGCCGCTCGTCCGGCGAACTGCTGCCGAGGTCGTCTGGGACGTCCAGGGCGCCTGGTCGTCAATGTTTTTGTCCTGGCCTGAGAGATGGTGTGTGGTTTGTGGGACGTGATACTGCAGGTTCTATTGACTGCCCTCACAGCTTAGGGCCCACCAACATATAGCTGATAGACACAATGGTTAAGTCAGCATATAGCCATAGCTGTGGGCCTGCAGTGAGGTAGAACAAAATAGCTAAATATCATTTGAGCACGTGCTAGTCACGCAATTATGTTAACCTTGACATCTCGACTTTTCCTTCTGCCGTTGGACTGCAGGCGGGTACTGTTTTGCATGCGTGCTGCTCGGCCTGTGTACGAGGAGTGCATTGCCCTCGCTGTGCACTATACCAGACGTCCCTGACCGGATTCCCGGGGACATTGTCCAGGGTCTCACGTGACGAATTATGCGGCTCTCAGCTTTGCTATGCCATGCGTGTCCCCGAATCGCCTTCATTGTACCGTGTCATGAAGCCCGCTGTTTGTTCGTCTCTGTGTCTGGCTTTGCAGTGCGGCGCTGTCTCTGTCTCTGGCTTTGCAGTGCGACGATTGTCTGTCTCTGGCTTTGCAGTGTGACAATATGCCACCCTCGAGGCTTGCTGTGCCATGGCACGCCCGCTTTTCAAACGACTATGCCATGTCGAGCGGTTCTTCCGTAGCCAGCTATGCAGTTGTGCAGTACCATGTGGCGCTGGGCGGCTAAGGTCGGCTTCCGTGGCCAGCTGTGCAGTTGTGCAGTACCATGTGGCGCCGGGCGGCTGTCTGGGGTCGGTTATGCCGCATCGTGCGGCTCGTCCGTGCCATTCCGAGCAGTTACCCCGTGGCCGCGATACCGTGCGACGTGGGACAGTTACTCCAGGCGGCTCTGCACAGCCGCGCCGCTTCACTATGGCGCGCCAGATGGAGGGCACAATAGCGGGCGAGCTGCGCCCGGCCGCGCCGCGCCCGGCCGCGCCGAGCCGCGCCGAGTCGGTGGGCCGTGGTGCGACTCGCCCCGCGGTGATCCGTATCGTACCGGAACAAACAGCCGTCGTTAGCCGCCTGGCAACAAATGGTCGGCGGCGCCGCGCCGCCCCTCGCCGGCGGCAGCGGCGACGGCGCTGCAGCAGTCGTCCGCTCGACCCGGTCACGTGTCACTGGCAACCGATGACACCGATCGGGGCGGCGGCCTGCACCAGCGTTGGGTCCGCTGCCGAGTGCCGAGCCGCAAGCTCTGCTGCAGCCCAGCTACGGCCCGGCGGCGGTCCGCAAACAGGCCGGCTACGGCCCAGCTGCGGCCCGCAGACAGCCCAACTACGGCCCGCAGGCAGCTCAGCTGCGACCGCAGACAGCTCAGCTGCAACCGCAGACAGCCCAGCGGCGTCCCAGCTGCTGCCCAGCGGCGGCCCGCAGACAGCCCAGCGGCGGCCCGCAGACAGCCCAGCGGCGTCCCAGCTGCTGCCCGCAGACAGCTCGCCAGAGTGTGACGCTTGGTCGGCGAACCGTGATCACCAGCCAACTTGTGGAACAGCTCTGAATGTCACACAGCCAGCAGCTGGTGCATGGCGGCTCCTCACCCCTGTGGAGCTCCACCAGCCAAGCTTATAGTGGAATGGCGGCGACCCGTCCAAATCCTGATGCTCACGGCTGTCTTTAATCTTCCAAACAGCGCAAATTAGTTCCGCATGCGTAAAAAAACTCGGCTAAGGGATTGTGTACCGAGGAGCAACTGCCAACATTAAGCCTGGTCACGCTCGATGGTCGATGGGTGGACGTATCACTGCGCTGATGTCACATGGGGAGGATCTTGGTGCCAAAAAGTGTCGGCTGGATTTCCTGGAAGCGCCGCCTTCCCGCTGGCAGAGGCTGGTGCTGGATTTCCCGTCCGCGGCGCCCAGCTGGTATTCCGTGCCAGCTAGCCACGGCCGGCGGCCGTCCTGATTGCCAGCTCCCAGCTGATTTGGCGGCGCTGGGCAGTCGTCCATCCCCGGGCCAGTCTGGTCCGACGAGCTCAGTGCTGCCTTGGCCCGACCAGATCCGACCTGACATGACCCAACCTGGCCCAACCCCACCACACCCCACGCGACGCGACCTGACGTGACCAGACGCGATCCGAACTGAACCGAACCGATACAACCTATCTTGTCCTATCGGGATCTGTCCTGCTGCCCCGCCCCGCTCCGCCCCGCCCCGCCCCGCCCCGCCCCGCCCCGCCCCGCCCCACCCAGGCCCCACCAAGCTCACGCCGTCATGCGATCGGATGTGTTTGGACTGACCGGGCATGCATCGCATGCCGCACGCCCGCGACAGTTCCCCTCCGTTGACCCACTCCCCGTTCTCGCGTCCCGACGTTACAGTGCTCCTGCGTCCCCATCCCTGACGTCCGCCGGACGTCCTGCGGAAGTGAAATATTACCGGGCGGCTGGAGAAAGCCAAACACTGCCGCGGAAATGGTAGGGGGTGCGTTCGGCGGCCAGCTGAGGCGCGGCGCCGACAGGTATGTCCTGACCGGCTGGAACACCTGCCACAGAACTGAAAGCGGCGCCCACACCAGTTGGTCATCACATCGCAGTGTTGATGTATTGTCGCCGCCCCGAGGCCCTTATGGTGTTTTCTCCAGCTGTGGCCTTGATGACCGCAGTCGTGATGGTTCCAGATGGGTTGGCCATTGTTTCGGTAGCGGTGCTCTGGTCCTGGTAACTCGACAACGGCGATGATCTCGTGGGTGATTACATACCATGGTATGGATGTTGGTTGTTGATGCACCATCAACAAGACTGATGTTGGTCTTGATGGTTCGCTTCTGGCCATGGTTTTGATAGCTCGTCACCTGTCGTGGTGTTGATGGAACGGCACTGGTCGTGGTGTTAGTGGATCGTCTCCGGTCATCGCATTGATGGCTCGTCACCGGCCGTGGTATTGATGGCTCGTCACCAGCTTGATCTTATCTGCTCAGTTACCGGCGGACGATTGCAATGTGGAACACGCGGCATCGGCTCGGCGGTGGCGGCGCCACGCCCTGCATGCGTGTATGACGGGGTGCCGCGGACCGCCACCGCCGCGTCGTGCGCCGTGCGCCGTGCGAAAAAGGCACGCGTGTGTGACGACGTGTGCAGACCACACTGCCGTGCGCTCGTCCCACGCGCCGGCATCGTTCTGGTGCGAAGCGAGCCGGGACGGCGGCTGCTCGGTCACGCTGTCGACTGGACGCGGCCGTGTCGGTCCGTCAGCCGAGCCGGCCACTCTGCCGTCACGACTGTACACCCGCGTCTGGAGCAGGGAATGTCGACTGCGGACGTGGCTCCGGCCCGACTGACCGTGTGGGACGCCCGGTGTGTGCCAGGTCACCAGCGGCGTGTTACAATGTGGCTCCGGACCGACTGACCGTGTGGGACGCCCGGTGTGTGCCAGGTCACCAGCGGCGTGTTACAATGTGACTCCGGCCCGACTGACCGTGTGGGACGCCCGGTGTGTGCCAGGTCACCAGCGGCGTGTTACAATGTGGCTCCGGACCGACTGACCGTGTGGGACGCCCGGTGTGTGCCAGGTCACCAGTGGCGTGTTACAATGTGGCTCCGGACCGACTGACCGTGTGGGACGCCCGGTGTGTGCCAGGTCACCAGTGGCGTGTTACAATGTGACTCCGGACCGACTGACCGTGTGGGACGCCCGGTGTGTGCCAGGTCACCAGTGGCGTGTTACAATGTGGCTCCGGACCGACTGACCGTGTGGGACGCCCGGTGTGTGCCAGGTCACCAGTGGCGTGTTACAATGTGGCTCCGGACCGACTGACCGTGTGGGACGCCCGGTGTGTCCCAGGTCACCATCGGCGTGTCACAAGGTGACGCTCCCGCCGTCCGCCGCCGTATTCGGAGGCCACCACACTATTTCATGACCACACTACGTGGGCCTGATGGTCGGGCCACGTACTCACCGCCCAGCCCCAGCCATGGTGAGCCACGGCGGTCCGACCAGGCCGGTCGCCTGATCCACCGCTCAGCCCCGGTCATGGTGAGCCGCGCTGCGGTCGGAGCAGGTCGACCGCCTGACCCATCGTCCAGCCCACGGCGTGATAGCCGGTGACGGACCGGATGGTCGGCCCACGCGGCCGGCTGCAACACCGCACCTGCGGCGACGGCGGTGCCCGGTGGAGACGAGCCGTGACGCGCCGCCGATTGGGGACGCCCGCTCTCCTTGAACGCCGGCGAGTGACGAGCGGCTGTGGTGTGCGACCTTGACTCATTGACCGGTCGTCGGGTGGCGGCGGCGGCGGCGGCGAGATGACGTCGCGCGTGTTCGCGCCGGCGTCGGGGTCGACCGGAGCGGCGGCGCTGACCTGGGGTCGGGTCGCCGCGCCGTGGGCGGTGCAGCCCGCTGGACGGCGCGCCGGGGCGTGGCCGGCCGGTCGGTGCGCCGTCGGACGGGATGCCGACGCTCGGCAGCTGGTCAGGCGACCCGAGCGGCCGCGCTGACCTGGGGTCGGGTGGCCGCGCCGTGGGCGGTGCAGCCCGTTGGACGGGATGCCGACGCTCGGCAGCTGGTCAGGCGACCGGAGCGGCCGCGCTGACCTGGGGTCGGGTGGCCGCGCCGTGGGCGGTGCGCCGTCGGACGGGATGCCGACGCTCGGCAGCTGGTCAGGCGACCGGAGCGGCCGCGCTGACCTGGGGTCGGGTCGCCGCGCCGTGGGCGGTGCAGCCCGTTGGACGGCGCGCCGGGGCGTGGCCGGCCGGTCGGTGCGCCGTCGGACGGGATGCCGACGCTCGGCAGCTGGTCAGGCGACCCGAGCGGCCGCGCTGACCTGGGGTCGGGTCGCCGCGCCGTGGGCGGTGCAGCCCGTTGGACGGCGCGCCGGGGCGTGGCCGGCCGGTCGGTGCAGCCCGTCGGACGGGGTGCCGACGCTCGGCAACTGGTCAGGCGACCCGACGGCGCACCACATTGGCCGCGCTAGCCGATCCCGGCCCGCGGCGCAGGTGCGGTCGCCACAGACGCACGCGGTCTTCTCGGCAGGATGGGTCGTCTTCCGGGAGGTGGTTGTCGACTGGCGTCAGTGGCGGCTTTCATCCGGAAGGGTTGGCGTTGGGCCTGTGAAGAGGTAGGCTACACGTCGGACATCAGGCTAATGTTGGCACATACACAGCGCAAGAACAATATTGGTTGCATTCAGTGAGGAATGCTGTAGCATACTGTGAGGGCTTCGATTCGATTCTCATTAGCTGTTTGGGCTTTCGGTCGGAGAGAGTGGCGATGCTTAATGACGTACACAGCTAAGCTCGTCGTAAGAAGCTGACGTAGTTTGGGAAATTGAAGGAGAGATTGAGATGGAATGATAACGTGGAGAGCAGAAGGCCGAGATTGCCTTCATGCAATTAGCAGATGTATTATGCCTCGCCTTGGATTCATACCGCCATCATTGTATCAGGGTGACAGATTGGAAGTCAGTCTGCTTCACTGCATACTTTTTATCCTCATCTCCTTAACATGCGCTCGCCCTCCCAGGCAGCTAGTCGTGACCTCCGACGTCTGTTTTGCCTTGGGGACCGCTGTGGCAGCAGGCCGCCGTGTTCGAGTGTTATCTGACCGGTGTCGGCATCATTCTCAGCTGCTGGTGTCCGATTGTGACTACATAATGGCCTTTGCGTGTCATGTCGCCCGGTCGCCTAATAATGCTTACCTTTGTGTATCACCACTTCTTTTGAAAACGACTATGGGGTCATGGTGAACTGATGCAACTCGCTTGTCTGGATGACTCACGATTACCATGCAAGAAAACACATGCGACATCAACAGACAGGTGGCGAAGCTGTTGGAACATGTTTGCTGACGGCACATATATGCGAAGGGGCGATAGTGGGCTGAGCGTGGCAAGCCCCACCTCACCATACGTCGGCAGGCAGTCAAAACAGCGCCCGCACACCGAACCATTGGCGCCAGCTCTGACTCATCCAGCAGGCGACCAGACTAGCAGCCTGAATGGGAGCGTTGCCTTGAGCCAGCTATGTGACTGGTGTGGTTTTGTGGCCGTGGTGAGGTGGCGGTCGGGTGGTTACTGGATGTTGTCCGCTGGCCAAGGTGGAGCCATATACACTGGCTATCCAGCTCTCTCTCTCGTCAATCGTCTGGCTTTTATATGTTATGCCGCACCTTATCACACTGTGAATTGTTCTACCGGTATCTGAAACTTACACGTTGTTTCCTTTCCTATTAAGCCTGGCATAGTAGTGACGCTTTAGAGCCACGGACTTTGATATTCCCGTAAGTTTAAATACATGCAACAGGTTTTCGTACCTGAAACGTGATGTGAAATTGGTTCAAGGCGCACCGACGGAAAAGTCATACGGTTCTGATCCTCCGTACTGATGTGTGACAAATCTGCGACCAGGATTGGGAATACGGCTGTGTCCTGGATGTTTGTCATCCAGAACATAATTAGCCTCTGCAACTTTGAATTCCTAAACAATTTCCTCTCGAAATCCAGGATTTCAAAATATAAATCGTGACCTGTCTGTGACCCAGGCGTAGTGCAGATTCAGTGGACGCACTGATTCACATCGATGTGTTGTTGACATGTGGCTAGCGTGGAGCTGGTGTGTGACTTGCGTGTGACTGACATGAGACCAGTGTTGGCAAATTTGACTTTTCCTGATTTTTTGCTTCATCCAGAAAAAAATCCTTGCCAGAAAAAAAATATTCCCTCATTTTGAACATTTGGAGATTGAATGGTGCTGTTTGCAATGAACTGTTATGTGGTCAAGTGCTCAAGATTCACCGGAAAGTGCAAACTGAGGTTCTGATATCTCACATATTCAAGATAAATGTTCTCTCCATATTTGGTTAGCCAAAGCTTTATTCTCTACATCCAGGGTTGCAAAATACAAATCCAACCCTGCGTGGAACTGTCAAAATGTGGAAATGACGTCTGGCTTGATGCTGACGTTGCAGAGATGGTGGAGGCGATGCAGGCGCTCGTCGGTCTGTACGTGTAACTAACACCTGACATGATGCTGACTTTTCAGGGATGGAGGCGATGTAGACGCCCGCCAGTATCGACGTGGAACTGACACCTGACGTGATGCTGACTTTGCAGAGATGGTGGAGGCGATGCAGGCGCTCGCCAGTCTGGACGTGGAGCTGACTGTGGAGGAGCGAAACCTGCTGTCGGTCGCTTACAAGAACGTGATTGGCGCGCGGCGAGCGTCTTGGCGCATCATATCCAGTATCGAGCAGAAGGAGGAGAGCAAGTCGGCCGAAGAAAAGCTGGACATGATCAGGTCGTACCGCATCAAGGTAACTTCCGCTCCGTACCGCATTGAAGCGGTGGCTAGGCTGAATGTATCGGAGAATGGCGAGGCCCGATCGTTTATGTTTTCTGTCTGGTTGTACTTCATCAAAACGATCGTGGGACCCAAGCATGTCGGTGCGTCATCTGTCTTCCTGGACAGTCCTACCGCAGCAACAGAAATACCATATTCTACTAATTGTTGGATGCTGCCAATTGAAAACAAGACTGGTCTGGATGTGGCTGCGACACCTTGATGCCCCGCCTGAAGGCCTGAGGGCATAAGGCGAGTCGTGTCACACGTGCGGACCAGTCTGTTCTTCCTCGCTACGGTAACGTTTATATCGGCCGGCATGGGTGTGGAGCTGAACAGAACGCGGCCCCATGTGGTGTACCAGCTTGTTATTCCGGCCGTGCTATCCTGAACTGTGGTACTATGCTGCTAGACTGTCTTGTTGGTCTCTTCATGAGGAGCTAAATGTGTGCACGGTGCTGGTTTGGAGCCAATGGGGCCGCTGGTGTTGACAAGCTGCATGACTGCCTGGTTGCAGTGAGCTGGCAGCTTTGAAATTAAAAACCGGTTATGAATATCCCTTGGAATTGTGGAATGGCCAATGACCGTCTCGGGCGCAGAGGGCAAGCGTCGCATTATTCATCTAGTCGAAGTACTTGGCTATATATCTGTGGGCCAACCAAGAATCTGGGAACTATGTTCGCATTGACTCCTCCGCACATAAAAAAATGGAACGGGAAATGTCGACGTAGCCTTTGAAGGAAAATATGTTAACTTTTAGTGACATCTTTTATTGTCATGCCTGATTCAAGTGGTGTTGCTTTGTTTTGTTTTGCACTGAAATGTTATGGAGCGAGCAGTTTATCAAAGGGACTGTCCCGATTGTAGAGTCGACTTTGAGCAGAACACGTGGAACTATAGACGAAGTTGTGTTCTTTCGAACGGTATGTTTATCTTTTTTTGCTTACTAAGTTCCGTTAACTCGCAATTTGCTTACCCCAGTTACCCCGGATGGCAGACAGGCCATTGTCGGGTTACCCAGTTACCCCGGATGGCAGACAGGCCATTGTCGGGTTACCCAGTTACCCCGGATGGCAGACAGGCCATTGTCGGGTTACCCAGTTACCCCGGATGGCAGACAGGCCATTGTCGGGTTACCCAGTTGCCCCGGATGGCAGACAGGCCATTGTCGGGTTACCCAGTTCACTTTCTTAGCACTACTGTCGTTCGCCAGTGTCGTTAGTGCCAGCCAATCAGCTGATAAATTGTTCCCACTAATACCAGAACAGAAGTACGTGAACATAGTGGCTTCCAGCAGCGACTGCCATATTGATGGTGCATGTAGAATATCACTCGAGGCTCTTTGTCGTTCTGTAACAAGGTGATATCTTCGGTGGGATATTTACATATATTTATATCTATATGATGTATTGATAGGTTAATATAAGCGAGTTAGCTCTGAGGTACTTGACCCGCTACAGCCTGTTTTTCTATTTGTCTCTGCTGTATTGGTTATCGTATAATCTTCCTCCAGCAGATCACGCTGTATATTTTGATCCCCCGCGTGTTCCAGTATCGATATCAGGTGGACAAACGATAAATATAATGAGAGACGTGAATTATCGATGTTGGAGACCCCAGATACACATTGTTCGAGTGAAAATTATGTCCAGTGTCAAATGCCGCTTAGAATGTGTTTTTTTTTGTTGGTTTGTTTAATCGTCCACAATTGGGACAGTCCCTAACGGAACATTAGCGTTTGTTTTCTTACTTGTCATTTATTTGATAGACTCACAATACTGTATATCATTTTTTCAACCGAGTTATTTTTCCCAACTGCCTGTCACTCCGTGATGACGTCAGAGGACGGTGGCGGCGATGATATGCGTCGTGTGTAGAGCCGGTCTTTGTGCGGCCGACAACCCCGCTCTGGGCGGCTGGCCACTGCACCGGTGCCAGCTGACCTTGATGGCTTACACTATCAGAACAGGCATATCTGATTCAACAACGTCGAGTCTTATGCTGACGACGCTCCTTTTCGAGACGGCACGGCCTTGGAGTTGGGTTCGTTGTTACGTAAGATGCGTGCGCGGCGTGTGCTGGTGTCGCGCTGGGCTGCCGAGAGAGCCGGCACCTGTGCTGCGTTGGTCCCTCGGGGTGCCCGGGCGGCTCCTGCGGCGCGAGCTCGTAACGAGCCCATGTGGTGGTGTGATCCCCTGGAGCACCATGTGGGCAGCCAACGGGCCAGCTTGGCTATCACCAGCCGCGCGCTTTCTCCGTGTGTAGTTCTTTCTACAGTCCAGTCTCCGTTTGCTAATTAATAGCCGCGTGCGTTTGTCCATATTCCCGTGACGGGGAAAGTAACGTCGTGTTCGTGATTCGCGTGGCTGTGAGATATCAGTCAGACGCCAGATTAAGGTTAAGTTGATTTGTCGGTGATTGTTCGCGGTTGTCGTCATGGGTCTTAGCGTTTCTGGGATATTTACGGCTGCACAAGCTGCAGAGGTGCGCCGCCACTGTGACTCTATCGACGGTGGTTGGTGTTCCGGACGGGCGGGGGAGGGTGGCGTCCGTGGCCGGTTTGGGCTGGTCTAAGTCAGATGGGTGAGTGTGAGGGCGACAGGTAGACTAAGGCTTGTGACCGGTGACCTCGTGCACGTATTTGTATTGCGGTCATTTTCTTGGAATTCACCATCGGTCAGCGGAATAGTAGGTCGGCTTCCAGTGATGGAGCGCTGGTGCCAACTTTTTCCATTGCGTGATCCTTTATGTTTCCAAGCAGCAGTAGGATAGCGGGGTGTTGTAAGCTCAGATTGGTCAGACAGGAGAGTGTGCAGACATCAGACGGTCCCAGGCAGCTGACAGCGGGGCAGGAGAAGGAAGAACCGGGGCATGTCGCCGACGACAGCCCACTGGCGATCTGCTCTGAATCAGCGAGTTGCCGTGGGTGGCTGATGGTAGCGAGCTGCCTGGGTCACGTAGATATGCGGTCGATGCCGCAGAAAGCCAAAATGGCTAACTAATGGTGGTGGACTGCTGGCTGTTGTCCCCGGCTGTGGAGTGTTCTCAGTGCGGCGTGCTGGCATGGGCGCCAAATGACCATGTAGTCGGCGCGCCCTTAAGCCCAAATAATCAATCAAGCGGCGTGCTGGCTGTTGTCCCCAGCTGTGGGGTGTTCTCAGGGCGGCGTGCTGGCTGTTGTCCCCAGCTGTGGGGTGTTCTCAGGGCGGCGTGCTGGCTGTTGTCCCCAGCTGTGGAGTGTTCTCAGGGCAGTGACGGCAGCGGTGTCGGCGGCCGTGAGCTGAGCGTGGCGCCCAGTCGAGGTCGATGTACGACTCCGCTCGTAGTTCACATTCGAATTGTTCGCATCGAACGGCACGCCGCTCGCCACGACAGGGCGAATCCAGCCGCTGGAGCTGTCAGTCTCATCTGTATACCCCATTGGCCGATGCAGACTCGATTTAAGCAATTTGATTAGCATTCGATTGTGCTGTGGCAGCGGCTGTGTGGTGGATCTCGGTTGCTGAGCTGATCTGCCGTCTTCTCCAGGTGGAGACGGAGCTGAAGGACAAGTGCGGCGAAATCCTGGAGTTGCTGGACGCTCATGTGATCCCGTCAGCCACCACCGAGGAGTCCAGGGTCTTCTTCCACAAAATGTTTGTACCCTGGCAGTGTCAGTGCTGTATTGTGCAGGTTGCTTTCCGCTGATGAGCTGAGGATCGTCCTCGGAAAAATGTGAGTCCTCCGGCAATGCCGGGTTTCCCGCTGTGTCAGCGTGTGTTCCGGGTTGCCCGCCGTGTCGGCGTGTGTTCCGGGTTGCCCGCCGTGTCAGTTTGTCAGTGTGACGGGCAGCTCGCCGTGCGGGCCACGTCATCTGTCGTCGGCCGCCCTCGGGACGACCCATACCGGTAGCGTTTGCTGTGGACAGGTGGGGTCGGCTGTCGGCGACGATGGACAGGTCAGGGCCGGCTGCGGTCGTACTCGACAGGTGGGGCCGCCGGCGTGGGCTGCGTGCACGCGTGTGCCGCGCGACACCTGGGCGCCGTCCGGCAGGCGGCTGTCTGCGGTCTGCCGGTGGCGTTACGTGACGTCAGTGGCGGCATGCGTCTCTCTCAGGTTGTCCGCGCTCGGGAGCGCGCACCGAGTTGCGGTCCCTTTGTCGCCAGCAGGGTGACGGTGGAGCCCTTCACCGAGAGCGGCGCTCCAGGGGCGAAGGTCCCCCTGCTGAAAGGTCCGCGTGAGGTCGATGGGGCCTCTCACTATAAAAGGTGCCCCAGAGTTTGGGATCACCCTGGTGAGAGGTCTAATGTAGATGGGGCCCCTCACAAGGAAAGGTGCCCCAGAGGCAAGGGCCACCCACTGACGAGAGGTCTGTGTCAGGCAGGTGACCCTCACAATGAAAGGTGCCCCAGAGGTGGGGGTCAGCCACTGGTGAGAGGCTTGTGTCAGGTCAGTGGGGCCCCTCGCAATGAGAGGTACCCCAGAGGTGGGGGTCACCTTGGCCAGAGGTCTGTGTAAAGTATGTTGGTCAATTCACTTTGAAAGGTGACCGAGGGGTAGAGGTCACCCTGTTGAGAGATATGTGTCATGTCTGTGGGGCCCTTCACTTTGAAAGGTGCCCCAGGGGCATAGGTCATCCTGTACATAGGTCTGTCGGGCATGTGTCAGGTTGGTGCGTCATAGTCGAACAGACTAGGATGGTACACGGGCCTGGTGCCCGAATGGCTGGCTATTTTGTCAGGGGATCGCTACTGACCTCTGCCCAACCTCTTCCACGCCACATTGACTGGAGTGCTACGCTATTGCTACAGCGCCCACTTCCCACTTGTACGCCGAATTGTGTGTGCCTGTCGTATAGTACCACTGCCGGAGGCAATCAGTAAATTGTGTGTGCCTGTCGTATCGTACCACTACCGGAGGCAATCAGTAAGTTGTGTGTGCCTGTCGTATCGTACCACTGCCGGAGGCAATCAGTAAATTGTGTGTGCCTGTCGTATCGTACCACTGCCGGAGGCAATCAGTAAGTTGTGTGTGCCTGTCGTGTAGTACCACTACCGGAGGCAATCAGTAAGTTGTATGTGCCTGTCGTATAGTACCACTGCCGGAGGAAATCAGTAAGTTACTAGCAATGGGCGCCGGATGTGCCACGTTCGTTGCTGTGGCGCCGTTGGAGTGTATTGATTGCGCAGTACCTAAACATTGGTGATGAAATAGTTGCATTCTGCTCATAACGAACATCAAGAATGTGATGATTCGATGACGTTGGCACTTTCTCCAACCAAGCCATTTGGTGAGATTGCTACGGTATGGCATGGCCATGCTCGTGTGGTCAATGCTGGTGAAATCATTATTGATGGATATACATCCATTTTAAATTTAAGACCTGCCTTATTTCGTGTTTAAATTACGCTATTTACTTAAATGTCTTGAGGTGTGGTTGTGTGAAGTGTTTGGTCAGGCCTTTGCTTCGGAAATCAATGCATTCATATACAATGGCATTGCATCTCAGCAGTGGACACATGTGACGTGGTGAATGTTACCGCTTTCAATGAGATTGACTGAAGTGCCTTTATTCCCACTTTTTATAGGAGCAGTTTCAAACTAGCTTATTGTGCTGCTGTTTTAACTGTAAAACGGCTTATGATAGCCATCAGGGATGGGTTCATAGCCAAGGAAGCTCAACTTCATACAGAGACGTATTATTTTTGTATTTGTCCATTTTATTGTTCTGCGTTTGTGTTGCCGAAATGTCAAATTGTTCAACCACAGAACAAAAGCCAACATCGGCAAACTCGGCAAAAGCCAGCATGGTCGGCCAGAGGCTTAACTACAGAAGCAAAATATCCTGGAATCAAAGTGCTGCCAGGCCAGGCGTCAAGGCTGCCAAACGATACGTGGTTAGGCTGTACACAGTTGCCATGGCATTGGCTATGCTGCACACAGCTGCCATGACATTGGTTATGCTGTACACAGCTGCCATGACATTGGTTATGCTGTACGCAGTTGCCATGATACTGGCTATACTGTACGCAGCTGCCATGACATTGGTTATGCTGTACACAGTTGCCATGGCGTTGGCTATACTGTACACAGCTGCCATGACATTGGCTATACTGTACGCAGTTGCCATGACATTGGTTATGCTGTACACAGCTGCCGTGATATTGGTTATGCTGTACGCAGTTGCCATGCCATTGGCTATACTGTACGCAGTTTCCATGACATTGGTTATGCTGTACACAGCTGCCATGACATTGGTTATGCTGTACACAGCTGCCGTGATATTGGTTATGCTGTACACAGTTGCCATGACATTGGTTATACTGTACGCAGTTGCCATGACATTGGTTATACTGTACACAGCTGCCATACCATTGGTTATGCTGTACACAGCTACCGTGCCATGTGATTGTGTTGTGCGTTCTCGGAACAAATCGTCCACCGCATCCATTCACGTCTGTGCAACTTGGGAACCTGGCAAATGTCGAATTGCGTCGTAGTCTGTCGCATTGAATGCCTGGCGAGGTGTGAATGCCGTTTGTTTGTGTCTGTGGTGCTGTGGGCGAACCCTCGATTGGTTAGCCTGTGACCGGATGCGGTGATACTACCGAGCCGAAGGATGAAGTTCTCGTGACTGACTGAGCGATCTGTATTGCGAACTTCCGGTCTGTGGCCACCGCATGAGGCAATGCAATGTGCGTCAAGACAAGCACTTAGGCATTCCAAATATCCGATCGGGGTCAGGGAGGTGGATATTTATTTACCGAACTGCGGAAGCCTTGAATAGATGGTCAAACGATATTCAATACAACAACTTACAAACAGTGTTTAGAAGCATACTTCTAGGTTAGGATCATATATTGTGTGATGTCACGTGTAGTTGCGTACTTCGTGATTGCCGACATGTGTATGCGTGTGAACTGTTCCACATTTTGTGTTACGATATCCTGGGTTTTTATCTGATGTCACGAGCGCGTGAAAACCATAGGTATGTGGATGGCTTTCAAATATGCATACATGACGGGGAGCGACTAGTATACGTGGTAGCCTACGGTACCCACCGTGAACACCTTGTCAAGTCGATGTTGACCGGCTTGTACTTGTCTCGACAACCGTATTATACTTCTCGCTCGTCTGGACTGTTGGTGTACCTGCCTATCATGCCTCATGCTCTGTCTGGACTGTTGACGTACCTGCCTATCATGCCTCATATGTCTGGATTGCTGGTGTAACTGTCTACCCTGCCTCATTCCCTGTCTGGACTGTTGGTGTACCTGTCTATCCTGCCTCGTGGTCTGTCTGGACTGTTGGCGTACCTGCCTACCCTGCCCTATGATCTGTCTAGACTGTCGATGTACCGTCATCCTACCTCGTGGTCTGTCTGGACTGTTGGCGTACCTGCCTATCCTGCCCTATGCTCTGTCTAGACTGTCGATGTACCTGCCTATCCTGCCTTATGCTCTGTCTGGACTGTTGGTGTACCCGCCTATCCTGCCCTATGCTCTGTCTAGACTGTTGATGTACCTGCCTATACTGTCCTATGCTATGTCTGGACTGTTGATGTACCTGCCTATCCTGCCCTTTGCTCTCTCTGGACTGTTGATGTACCTGCCTATCCTGTCTCATGCTCTGTCTGGACTGTTGGTGTACCTTCCTATCCTACCTCATGCTCTGTCTGGACTGTTGGTGTACCTGCCTATCCTGCCTCATGCTCTGTCTGGACTGTTGGTGTACCTGTATATCCTGCCTCATGCTCTGTGCCGGTGTTGCAACACGTGTAGAGTAGTGTTTTGTGAAGTTTCATGCAAATGCGGAACTAAGGTGTGATATAATTCAGTCTTTGATTTAGCTGAGCTACAGTGAGATTGCCTGCGCGTCCCCGTTGGTCATGGTCGTTTATTATGTGCTGCACTTACAAGTGAAGAGAAACGTAGGTCCACTGTTGAGTTTCCTGGGAAGTTCACTACATCTTCAATTTAGCTTCTTACACAGGGCTCAGCTCCTCTCTGACGCAAATCTGACAGGTGATTTGTTCGAGTACACAGATAAGATGACTGTGTTCCATATTTGGCTAAGCGAGAGGGCTGCTGCTGATGTATGTGACTGTAAGAAATGGAGAACTGACCGGACAGTTTTGCTCTTCATGAGGGAGTATGGACCGCTGTATTGTGACTCCCCAGGAAGGAGTACTGACTGCTGTACTATGACTCACCAGGAATGGGTACTGACTACTGTACTCTTACTCCACAGGAAAGAGTACTGACTGCTGTGCTGTGACTCCCCAGGAAGGAGTATTGACCGCTGTATTGTGACTCCCCAGGAAGGGGCACTGGCCGCTGTATTGTAACTCCAGGAAGGGGCACTGACCGCTGTGTTGTAACTCCAGGAAGGGGCACTGGCCGCTGTATTGTAACTCCAGGAAGGGGCACTGACCGCTGTGTTGTAACTCCAGGAAGGGGGACTACCACCGATACCTGGCCGAGTTCGCCACGGGCAATGAGCGCAAGGACGCCGCCGAGAACTCGCTGCTGGCGTACAAGGCGGCCACGGACATCGCCATGACCGAGCTGCCGCCCACACACCCCATCAGGTGGGAACACCCTGTCTCCACACACCCTCCCGTCAGGTGAGAACACCACCTCCCGGCTGGTGAGAACATACCCATCGGATGCCACTAACACATTTCATCAGGTGGAGCTATCCCTCCCGTCAGGCGAGAGCACACTGTCCCGTTAGGTGGAACACCCATTCCTTCCTGTGTTAAAGGCCCCTCCCATCCGGTGCACAAACTTATCAGGTGTGAATGCCCCCGTCACATACTCAAGTAGAAATCACCATCGGATGCCAGAGGTACTGGGTTCTATTCCTCTCAATACCCGCCTTTCCTGCCAGGGTGAGAGGCAGGCGACGTCATATGACCTCAGCTGCTGAGTGCGTCATAGCCGTTTCCCAATTGTATGGCAACTCGTTGTTCCCATTATCATGGGAAGCTTACACACCCGAGGAGAAGGCTTCCCGATTATATGGGAAGACGTTCTGTTCCTATTATCAGGGGGACGCTCACACATCCGATCGGAAGGTTTCCCAATTATATGGGACTTGCTCTGTTCCAATTATCAGAGGGAAGCTGACGCATATGAGGGGAAAGTTTCCAAATTATATGGGACTTGCTGTGTTCCAATTATCAGAGGGAAGCTGACGCATATGAGGGGAAAGTTTCCAAATTATATGGGACTCGCTGTGTTCCAATTATCAGGGGGAAGCTGACGCATATGAGGGGAAGTTTCCAAATTATATGGGACTCGCTGTGTTCCAATTATCAGAGGGAAGCTGACGCATATGAGGGGAAGTTTCCAAATTATATGGGACTTGCTGTGTTCCAATTATCAGAGGGAAGCTGACGCATATGAGGGGAAAGTTTCCAAATTATATGGGACTCGCTGTGTTCCAATTATCAGGGGGAAGCTGACGCATATGAGGGGAAAGTTTCCAAATTATATGGGACTTGCTGTGTTCCAATTATCAGAGGGAAGCTGACGCATATGAGGGGAAAGTTTCCAAATTATATGGGACTTGCTCTGTTCCAATTATCAGAGGGAAGCTGACGCATATGAGGGGAAAGTTTCCGAATTATATGGGACTTGCTGTGTTCCAATTATCAGAGGGAAGCTGACGCATATGAGGGGAAAGTTTCCAAATTATATGGGATCTCGCCAGTTTCCCCATTATCAGGGGGAAGCTGACGCATCCGACGGGAAGGTTTCCCAAGTATGTGGGACTCGCTGTGTTCCCATTATCAGGGGGAAGCTCCACATCCGAGGAGGTTTGCCCAATTACATGGGAACTCGTGTTGCCATTATCAGGGGAAGCTCACACAGCAGAGTTCCGTTCTCGAATGTCTTGGCGAGAAGCTGAATTTCGAGTATCATTAGCTTATGCGCTGTTCTTGCACGGTGTTTCTTATGCGGTGTGTCTCACAGTGATTTCTTTAAGACAAGCACTCGGTTGTTATGGTCACTGAAATTTAGTTCGTGATCCCTGGCTAAAGTTATACCACCATGCCGCACTGAAAATATGCTTGTCTCTGGCTTATGGTGCCATCCAGCCGTGGTCTTATTTGGCATCTTGAGTCAGGTCTATGTCATAGAGTGGCGTAGATGCCCCATCCTACGGCACTCGACATCTCTGACGCAGTCGCATGTGATATCAGTACTAATCTTTCGATGTGAACAAGCAACGGTCGGCCTATGCTGATGTTATCTCATTGTGGGCAATTGCTGAGTGGACGCTGACAATGGAAATACAAAAATATAGTCGTTCCACATTGCGTGTTTTGGCACTAACGTTTCGACACACCACTTATTCAAGTGTAGGAAATTCAAACATGATACCCGTCATGTTTTCGTTTTGTACACCCTGACGTGTGTTCTACACAACGTGCGATATGTAGCGATACGACTTTCTAGTGGTCCCATCAACGATACCCATCTTAACAACGGTCAGCGTGCCTCGTGAGCCACGGGCGTGATTATTCTTCCCAACAAAATCTGTAAGGCATCTGCGGAGTACTGCACTCCTAATCCATCTCACGACCATTCGTGAAGTTTCGTGATTAATACCTGCCGTGGCCCGTGTTTCGTGATCCCTATCGACATGTGTGTTGATATTGCACATGGTGGCGCCCGGACAAACAGTGCCACGGGCTGTCTGCCAGGCCTGTACACTGTACACTGTATAGACCACCGGGAACCGGCCGGTCGCGCTGTATTTCCTTACTGTTTACAAACGGCGTTACCATGGCGTGTTATATTTGAGCTAATGTTAAGCCCGTATTCGATTTTTCGACTGCGCTATTGTTGGAAGTTCTCGGATCGCATGGTAAATAGGATGGATGTTGGCTCGAGCTAGCCGGTATATGAATGCAACACGTAGTTTTATTTGGATTCGCCCTGTGTGGTCTGAATCAGTCGTGGAAAGTTTGGGATCCAGATGTCGCAGCTGCGGACGTATCATTGTGCCCAGTTTAGACATGGTGTATTTTATACATACACGCATAAATCTTTCAGAGACATATTAAAGGGTTTTAAGAATGATACTGGTATTTCTGGGATGACCTTTTTTTCGTCTTTTTCTGGGATGACTCCAGAAATACCATTATCGATACACGCATGTATGAAGCTGGTATAACAACAAAAGTAAATTTGATGTCATTATGGAACGCAATACAAGACAGTGCCATGCAATACAATTTCATCCAAGTGGTTTTGAGGCTATTTTCCCTCCGCTTCCGATATCGACTTCGTTATCTTCACTATTCCATCTGGATTAGAATGACAATGGGCCGATCCTGTTTCCTTGTAATTTCCACATTTGTTAGTAGCTGCGCCGGCATGTCTGGTTGCGATCAGTTTTGAGGGTGCAGACCTGTGGCGGCCCCGAATCCCCGCATCACGAACATGCGAGAAAAGCCTGCAGTATCGAAGTACCGTCTTTTGAGGACGCCCGGAATCCTAACCCACGAACGTGACTTCTGTCTGCAACTCATCTTCATAGTTGGGTCTGGAACATTGGTCAGCTGCGAAGGAATTTGGCGATGTGATGCAACTGTTGTTGGATTTCTGTTTCGGGGAAAGTTTCAGCACTGGCGTTCTGACAGCGGATAAGACGCTGACGTGGGAATACACCAGGCGGCCGCCGGCGCAAACTGCGCTGCACGTGGCTGCGATTAGTGCGACGGTGTTTGCCGCCCGGACGCGGTATAAGCTGCGTATTCGCCGCGCTCCAGTCCAAATACCTGGCGGTGTTTGTGCCGACGCGCCTGGCCGCCGTCACGGGCCACGTACACTGGTTGGCCTCGCCGCTTCGGCGAAATCGCGCCGCGTGTTGTCCGCTTCGTGCGGCGATGACGCGTCGCGTAACCTGCCGGCCGGCGTCCCTTCGCACGCTGACAGCGATCGCCGTTATCGGGTCTAAGATCTGAGCGACGCGGAGTCGTGCTCTGCTCCATCCGCCCCGGTCACGTCCGGCCGAACAGCAGCGCCCCCGCGGCTCCCACCGCTCATGTGGCTCCCGTGGCTCCCGTGGCTCCCGCCGCTCCCGCGCAGCTTTGTGCCTCATATTTCGGCGACGGCGACACAATGCGTCCGGTGTAGAGCCGAGCGTTGAGTCGCCGGGCGGCCGGCGGCCGGCTGTCGTGCCGGCACGCGGACTCTCGGGGTCGACGCGCCGCCGTGGGTGACGCGGCGCGTGGGCAGAAGAGAAAACACGGCGGCGCACGACCTCGTCGGCGGGATCACCGCTTTCTCGGGCCGGGCTGCGGTCCAGGTGACAGCTGCGAATCGTCGCGTGCATTACTCGCCAGCCGCGCCGGCGCCAGCGCTGTCGCCTGGCGAGATGCACCGAGTCGAAAGGCGGCGGCGCGGCAGCGGCGGCCAATTTCACGGCCGGCGGCGGACCCGCCGCGTCAGTCGGCCAATATTGCGGTCCGCGGACGACGCTGGCTGCCCTGGCGGTGCTGGTCTGAGCCGACCTCGCACGGTGCCTGCGACCGCCAGATGCGGTCATACCATATCTGGTATGACGTCACCATCGGTGGGGCGGTCCACCGCCGAACCTCACCGCGTCGTTGTCTGACGTCACTGTTGAGGAAATGGGCAGCCGCCGGACCCGGTCGTCATGCCGTACCTGGTCTGACGTCGCCTCTGGCGTAGCGGTCGGCTGTGGGAGCATGACGTCACTGTTGAGGAAATGGGCAGCCGCCGGACCCGGTCGTCATGCCGTACCTGGTCTGACGTCGCCTCTGGCGTAGCGGTCGGCTGTGGGAGCATGACGTCGACTCCGATGTGGCAGTAGACATCTACGAGGCAACTGGCCAGTGTCGAAATGGGTACGAGTCCGGCGTGAAATAACACCCGAGGGCAAGTATAGGTGTATATTTTGTACAAGATTGGACACACTTGTTTTATCATTCATATTTCAGAAGACGAAGGGGCACTAACCACCACAAGGCGCCGGGATGTATTTTGTGCTGGACGTCGTCTGCGTGATTTGGTCAGGCTGACTGCTGGACTCCATTGTTCAATTATTTAAGCCTGTCTTCTAATGGCCCCTGAATTTGAAAAGTTTTCCTGCCATATTGGCTCGCAAATGTGTTTCCAATTATCTGTAGCTTTAACAGTTAAGTTTATGTGGAAGCAAAAGTCGGTTGCGAGATCTAGGATTATCCCAAACACCCTGGCGGAAAGAGCTAGGACCAGCGATGGCCAATGCTAGAGTTTGTGGCTGGCGGTGCTGGTGCCGGCGCGTTACCAGTCCCGGAAACGGTACTCGTACCACGTGCCCATAGACGGCGGTTGTCCCGTACCACCTGCCGCGGGGATGGTGGTTGTCCCGTACTACCTGCCCAAGAGATGGTGGTTGTCCCGTGCGACCTGCTCCGGAGACGGCGGTTGTCCCGTACCACCTGCTCCGGAGACAGCGGTTGTCCCGTACCACCTGCCGCGGGGATGGTGGTTGTCCCGTACTACCTGCCCCAGAGATGGTGGTTGTCCCGTGCGACCTGCTCCAGAGATGGTGGTTGTCCCGTGCGACCTGCTCCGGAGACAGCGGTTGTCCCGTACCACCTGCCGCGGGGGTGGTGGTTGTCCCGTACTACCTGCCCGAAGAGATGGTGGTTGTCCCGTGCCACCTGCTCCGGAGACGGTGGTTGTCCCATACCACCTGCTCCGGAGACAGCGGTTGTCCCGTACCACCTGCCGCGGGGATGGTGGTTGTCCCGTGCCACCTGCCCCGGAGACGGCGGTTGTCCCGTACCACCTACTCCGGAGACAGAGGTTGTCCCGTGCCACCTGCTCCGGAGACAGCGGTTGTCCCGTGCCACCTGCCGCGGGGATGGTGGTTGTCCCGTGCCACCTGCCGCGGGGATGGTGGTTATCCTGTACCACCTGCCGCGGAGACGGTGGTTGTCCCATACCACCTGCCGCGGAGACGGCGGTTGTCCCGTACCACCTGCCCCGCAGACGATGGTCATCTGGGGACCGCATTGCCAGCTGGCAGTCCGTTGCAGTGCGGTGCACATGGTGACTCACTGCGTCACGACCAGCCGTGCCGATGGTGTGTTGTCACAGACACTTACTGATGCAAACCTGAATTTGTGCTTTGTAATCCTGTATTTGTAATCCTTTGTAATCCTGTATTTGAAGGGGAAAATTTTGGCGGTTATCGAATGTGGAGAGGATATTTTCTTACAATCTGTGACATCAGAATCTCAGCTTGCACTTTCCAGTGAACATTGAACGCTTTGTAACAGAGCAGTTCATTGTCAAACAGCATCATTAAATCTAAAAATGAGGAAATGAGAGGATGATATTCTGGAGAGGATAATGCTCTGGATGTCAAAAATCCAGGAACGGTGTCTTTTCCAACTCTGTCTGGATGTAGTCCGTACGGCCGTGGGCTGCGTGAGGCCAGACTTCCCGAGTAAAAAAGCAAACAATAAACCAACTGTCACGCCAAAAGTACCAACGACACCAAGCATTCGCACCGTACGTTTGAAGATGAAGCCATGCTCGTTTTCCTCTCCGAATAATATCATGTTTGGCGATGCATAACCAACGTGAATTGCCCGTGAGTGTATTTCCCATGAATCATCTGTTTACAGCAGGACGAGTCTTGAATAAAGAATCACAGCTTGAGTAGTTACGTGGTACCTTAATACTGATTTCATGTGCATTCCTAATTGCGTATTTACAGGGGAACTCTACTATCTCGGATGGTAACCCATACACTGGCGTGCAGCTTCGAACTGCAATATTTTCCGACTTGAGTGTCGTGTAAGGCGTTGTAATATGCGTGATCTGCATTTGAATACAAATAGTGCGTTTAGCTGCTATTCACCGGAGGTGTTCGTTCCCAAATGGCAAACTTCCGACAACTTTGGTCAAATTGAATATGTTGGCGCACATTTGCATGAAGGAATGGGTCCAGGAGCTTTTGCTACCCGATTTCCGTCTTAAGCATTAACCCTTTGGGTTGCACGGAAATAAGTGACGAATAGTGCAGATGCCTCCGAAAGCTACAGACTTCAAATAGGTAGCTGAGTGAGATATGAAGTTATTCTAACTTGAAAACATGCCGTAGCCAAGCAAGGAAAAACTCCCAACAAATAAATCCATTTCTAAACAAAGTGAGCGACGCATTTGTTAAGCTTTTTTACCCATGAAGCTGTTACTCACCAATTCAACATGCGCTATTTGACTCATCGAGCTGTTACTCACGAATCCAACGGTGTTCAGTCTGTTCGCATTGGCGTGCAAAAATAGCCCGGCTGCAACATGACCTGTCAAACCACGGATCGTCATCATCGCTATGTGGTGACATCCACGTCTGTACGCCACATTCGACTGGCCGTTCGACTTCGTACACGTGACTCAGGCACCAGCGGGGGCCGCGTATGAATCACGTGTGGGGAAGGTGACCTTAGGGTGCACGGTGCGCACCGGTGCGATAAACACGTGCAGTAAGGCGAAACTTGGCCGCCCGCTGGTGTGTGGCGCCACTGTCGAAACGGCGGGAACCATGCGGTGCCAGCAGGTGTGTGGCGCTACTGTCGAAACGGCGGGAACCATGTGGCGCTGGCCGGTGTGTGGCACCACTGTCTAAACGGCGGGAACCATGCGGTCGGTGTGTGGCGGCACTGTCGAAACGGCGGGAGCCATGCGGCGCCGGCCGGTGTGTGGCGGCACTGTCGAAACGGTGGGAACCATGCGGCGCCGGCCTGTGTGTGGCGCCACTGTCGAAACGGCGGGAACCATGCGGCGCCGGCCGGTGTGTGGCGCCACTGTCGAAACGGCGGGAACCATGCGGTGCCGGCCGGTGTGTGGCGCCACTGTCGAAACGGCGGGAACCATGCGGCGCCGGCCTGTGTGTGGCGCCACTGTCGAAACGGCGGGAACCATGGCGCGCCGGCCGGTGTGTGGCGGCACTGTCGAAACGGCGGGAACCATGCCGCGCCGGCCGGTGTGTGGCGCCACTATCGAAACGGCGGGAACCATGCCACGCCGGCCTGTGTGTGGCGCCACTGTCGAAACGGCGGGAACCATGCCGTGCCGGCCGGTGTGTGGCGCCACTATCGAAACGGCGGGAACCATGCCGCGCCAGCCGGTGTGTGGCGGCACTGTCGAAACGGCGGGAACCACGCCGCGCCAGCCGGCAAACTCGTCACGACCGTTGCGCGGCCAGGAATGTCGCCGGCTGGGAGCGGCGCGGCGCTGCTGATGACCAACGATGGCCTCCAGGCGGGCGCTGTCGTGCCGCCGCGCCCTCTCCGCTGGCATTCGGCGTCGAACTGGGCCCGTTAGTCGTAGCCGGCCGGGTTGTGTGGCTGTGTTGCGATTCTGGCTGCGGGCAGCATGACGTCTGCTGGGTGTGAGCTTAATTTACGGTGCGGTATGTCGGTGTTGCAGTTTGAAGGCGATATAACTAAAAAGCGTGGCGAATGTGGGCTCGGCTCGGTTTTTCAGCGTGGTCGACATGCGTCGCGGACCACTGTCACTGCGGCGGCAGTTTCCACCCGACTGACAGAGTTTATTGCTGCAGCCAACATCGCGCCCACCTTCCACGGCACCGCTGGATGCGGATTGCGTGGAGCGTTGTGCCGACTCAGGGTGTGTAACAGTCGCGGCCTGTGGAGCGTTAGTGTCGACTGAGGGTAACAGTCACGGTCTGTGTACGCGTCTGGTCTGCGACTCGTCATGGCACCACCAAGTGGCCAGTCTGGCATTTCCTGACACATGCTTTCCATCCAGTGACGTGACCCGTCACCGCGGTCTGTCCGTCTTCTGGCAGTACTCTCCTCTCGTCTGATCGCTCACGTTTCGCTAACGTGCCCTCTTTAACGTGCTACCTCTGCTCTTCGGTGTATCCTGTCTCGTCTCTGTTGTGACACGGTCTGATATATCCAGTCTCGCTTCTGACGCGTTCCATCCTCTATGTGCTCTGATATGGTATGACCTGACCGGTCTCGTCCCAGCCGTGCTCCGCCGTTGACCCGTAGCGTCTCGACGCAGACTGGGCCTGGCGCTCAACTTCTCCGTGTTCTACTACGAGATTCTCAACTCGCCGGACCGCGCGTGCCGGCTGGCCAAGGCGGCGTTCGACGACGCCATCACCGAGCTGGACAGGTTGTCCGAGGAGAACTACAAGGACTCGACGCTCATCATGCAGCTGCTGCGCGACAATCTGACGCTGTGGACGTCCGACATGCAGGCCGACGGCAAGGACGGTGAGTGCGCCGCCGACTGGTCAGGCGGACGGCAGCCTGGCTGTGATGCCGGTGGCGGCTCCCACATCTCCAGGTTTGGTGGTGGTGGTGGTGGTGGCGGCGGCGGCGGTAATGACTCCATGTCCAGGTCTGCGTGACGTCACTCGCAAGGATCAACAATGCTGCTTGGTGTGGTTTGATAGCCCCCACCCGCCCACTGTCGACCTTCCCCAGCCTCCAATCTCACTCTTTGCCAATGGTAGCTGAGTAACCCGCCGAAGGGTTTCCATCTACGCTGAAAAGTTGAGTAAGATTCAACTAGCTGAATGCCCTTTCTCTATGGCGACCTCTTCAAGGTGATGTGGATACACAATCTGTGAACTACTGTATGATGTAGATACACTATGTGTGAGCATGGTACTGTGTGCTGTAGGTACACCATCTGTGCACAGGGTACCGTATGACGGCTGGCACACTGTCTGTGAACAGAGTACCGTATTATGTAGGTACACTATCTGTGAACACGATATCGTACGACGGGCGGCACCCAACATGTGCACAGATAGTAGGCGATGAACATAGATGGGTGGACAAAGGAAGGCTACCTTCCTAAATTTCAGCATTAACAGTATGACTCATGTATAAAGCATGATGCAGGAAGTTGACTCGGGACAATGTTTAGTGAACCTATTTTTTGATAGTATTACCCCTGATTTGAAGACATCGAAGAACGACAAAGTGTCAGTTGATGGCTGTGGATAAAATCAAGACAGGCCCGTAAATTTGAATGAGTTAGAACGCCTTCGGGGCCTCAGTCGTCTGAGGACTTCTTATGACGCGTTACGACGTGCGCTATTTCGAACTAATTGTGACGCTTAAATCGTTAAAAATGGTGAAATATAATACAAAATCTGCAAAGTGTGACTGCCAGTTGGTGGTACAAAGTGTGACTGCCAGTTGGTGGTACAAAGTGTGACTGCCAGTTGGCGGTACAAAGTGTGACTGCCAGTTGGTGGTACAAAGTGTGACTGCCAGTTGGTGGTACAAAGTGTGACTGCCAGTTGGCGGTACGTTGTATGGTGGTCGGATGATCACAGGCATCTTGGCTCTTCTGTGTGTGCTTGGAATCTACCACATAGTTTCTAAGCGCGCTGCGGTTAGATTTGGTTGCTGCCGGGGCGAATGTAAAATCTTCATATCGGCTCCCCGACTGCAGCATTCCAATGTCAAATTTACACCACTATGAAAGTAAAGCAGCGCAGTTGTAGGTATGGTGGAACGCTTATAGAAAACCGCAAGTCAGGGTCTGTAACGCCTTCAGCTAATACCCAAGCGCAGTTCATACGTTGTCAGTATATTACAAAGAGAGCGATCTTGTGGATGTGGCAAATGGTGGCCCCGGGCACGGTGTTGGATTGTTGCAAAGTGATAACTTTTAATACCGATTTTTGCGTTTTGATTTTTTCTTCCTTTTTATCTGGTAACTGACGAAGTATAATTCTGCGTCCGAGTGGCAACATCACGTGTCCTGAAATTGGTCTTCTGTAGAGTGGAGGGTGATGTCAAAAAAGTCAACCGAGGTGAAAAGGTGCAAATGAAAAAGGTGCAAATGTATATCGACAATGCCTATTGAAGGGTTACTTTCTATGACCTTTGTTGAGTGCTTGGTGGTGATGATGATGTCAGTAGTGTATCTGCTGCCTTTTCCAGTCGGCAGTGCTGCTGCCAGGAGCCGTAAGTGCTTTTAAAGACGCAAATCTCACTCGTAGCCTGTGGCAAAAGGCACAAATGACACTAAGTGACGTCAAAAACAAATGTCTTTACGTGTGGGTCTCCACTGAAACGAGTTCCGGAGCACTGCAACGTCATCAGTGTATTTCCACGTCTCCGTTGCTGTATGACCAACGCACTCGATGCGCCTCTAAACCCAAAATCCACGTCTCCGTTTGACCCTGGCAGCGTCTGAGGCAGAACATGGTCTCGGCCTCTCGTAGGCCTCCCCCAGTAGCCTTTTGAGACGGTTTACCAAACTGGCCCGGAATTGATCAATAGCCAGTGATGCGCCGTTGCGTCAAACTACCCGGAACTGGCATTTTCAGTCGCCGTTTGGTAGCTGTGCTGTGTGGCCCGCTTGACGTGCCTGTGCTGTGTGGCCCGCTTGACGTGCCTGTGCTGTGTGGCCCGCTTGACGTGCCTGTGCTGTGTGGCCCGCTTGACGTGCCTGTGCTGTGTGGCCCGCTTGACGTGCCTGTGATGTGTGGCCCGCTTGACGTGCCTGTGATGTGTGGCCCGCTTGACGTGCCTGTGATGTGTGGCCCGCTTGACGTGCCTGTGATGTGTGGCCCGCTTGACGTACCTGTGCTGTGTGGCCCGCTTGACGTGCCTGTGATGTGTGGCCCGCTTGACGTGCCTGTGATGTGTGGCCCGCTTGACGTGCCTGTGATGTGTGGCCCGCTTGACGTACCTGTGCTGTGTGGCCCGCTTGACGTGCCTGTGCTGTGTGGCCCGCTTGACATGCCTGTGATGTGTGGCCGCTTGACGTGCCTGTGCTGTGTGGCCCGCTTGACGTGCCTGTGATGTGTGGCCCGCTTGACGTGCCTGTGATGTGTGGCCCGCTTGACGTGCCTGTGATGTGTGGCCCGCTTGACGTACCTGTGCTGTGTGGCCCGCTTGACGTGCCTGTGATGTGTGGCCCGCTTGACGTGCCTGTGTTGTGTGGCCCGCTTGACGTGCCTGTGATGTGTGGCCCGCTTGACGTGCCTGTGATGTGTGGCCCGCTTGACGTGCCTGTGATGTGTGGCCCGCTTGACGTGCCTGTGATGTGTGGCCCGCTTGACGTGCCTGTGATGTGTGGCCCGCTTGACGTACCTGTGCTGTGTGGCCCGCTTGACGTGCCTGTGCTGTGTGGCCCGCTTGACATGCCTGTGATGTGTGGCCCGCTTGACGTGCCTGTGCTGTGTGGCCCGCTTGACGTGCCTGTGATGTGTGGCCCGCTTGACGTGCCTGTGTTGTGTGGCCCGCTTGACGTACCTGTGCTGTGTGGCCCGCTTGACGTGCCTGTGCTGTGTGGCCCGCTTGACATGCCTGTGTTGTGTGGCCCGCTTGACGTACCTGTGCTGTGTGGCCCGCTTCACGTACCTGTGCTGTGTGGTCCGCTTGACATGCCTGTGATGTGTGGCCCGCTTGACGTACCTGTGCTGTGTGGCCCGCTTGACATGCCTGTGATGTGTGGTCCGCTTGACATGCCTGTGATGTGTGGCCGCTTGACGTACCTGTGCTGTGTGGCCCGCTTGACGTGCCTGTGCTGTGTGGCCCGCTTGACATGCCTGTGATATGTGGCCCGCTTGACGTACCTGTGCTGTGTGGCCCGCTTGACGTGCCTGTGATGTGTGGCCCGCTTGACGTGCCTGTGATGTGTGGCCCGCTTGACGTACCTGTGCTGTGTGGCCCGCTTGACATGCCTGTGATATGTGGCCCGCTTGACGTACCTGTGCTGTGTGGCCCGCTTGACGTGCCTGTGATGTGTGGCCCGCTTGACGTGCCTGTGATGTGTGGCCCGCTTGACGTACCTGTGCTGTGTGGCCCGCTTGACATGCCTGTGCTGTGTGGCCCGCTTGACGTACCTGTGCTGTGTGGCCCGCTTGACGTACCTGTGCTGTGTGGCCCGCTTGACATGCCTGTGATGTGTGGCCCGCTTGACGTGCCTGTGATGTGTGGCCCGCTTGACGTGCCTGTGCTGTGTGGCCCGCTTGACATGCCTGTGATATGTGGCCCGCTTGACGTACCTGTGCTGTGTGGCCCGCTTGACGTGCCTGTGATGTGTGGCCCGCTTGACGTGCCTGTGATGTGTGGCCCGCTTGACGTACCTGTGCTGTGTGGCCCGCTTGACATGCCTGTGATGTGTGGCCCGCTTGACGTACCTGTGATGTGTGGCCCGCTTGACGTACCTGTGCTGTGTGGCCCGCTTGACGTACCTGTGATGTGTGGCCCGCTTGACGTGCCTGTGATGTGTGGCCCGCTTGACGTGCCTGTGATGTGTGGCCCGCTTGACGTGCCTGTGATGTGTGGCCCGCTTGACGTGCCTGTGATGTGTGGCCCGCTTCACGTACCTGTGTTGTGTGGCCCGCTTGACGTGCCTGTGTTGTGTGGCCCGCTTGACGTGCCTGTGACGTGTGGCCCGCTTGACGTGCCTGTGATGTGTGGCCCGCTTGACGTACCTGTGCTGTGTGGCCCGCTTGACGTGCCTGTGCTGTGTGGCCCGCTTGACGTGCCTGTGATGTGTGGCCCGCTTGACGTACCTGTGCTGTGTGGCCCGCTTGACGTGCCTGTGATGTGTGGCCCGCTTGACGTGCCTGTGATGTGTGGCCCGCTTCACGTACCTGTGCTGTGTGGCCCGCTTGACATGCCTGTGATGTGTGGCCGCTTGACGTGCCTGTGCTGTGTGGCCCGCTTGACGTGCCTGTGATGTGTGGCCCGCTTGACGTGCCTGTGATTGTGTGGCCCGCTTGACGTGCCTGTGATGTGTGGCCCGCTTGACGTGCCTGTGCTGTGTGGGCCGCTTGACGTACCTGTGATGTGTGGCCCGCTTGACGTACCTGTGATGTGTGGCCCGCTTGACGTACCTGTGATGTGTGGCCCGCTTGACGTGCCTGTGATGTGTGGCCCGCTTGACGTGCCTGTGTTGTGTGGCCCGCTTGACGTGCCTGTGATGTGTGGCCCGCTTGACGTGCCTGTGATGTGTGGCCCGCTTGACGTGCCTGTGTTGTGTGGCCCGCTTGACGTGCCTGCGATGTGTGGCCCGCTTGACGTGCCTGTGATGTGTGGCCCGCTTGACGTACCTGTGATGTGTGGCCCGCTTGACGTACCTGTGATGTGTGGCCCGCTTGACGTGCCTGTGATGTGTGGCCCGCTTGACGTGCCTGTGTTGTGTGGCCCGCTTGACGTACCTGTGCTGTGTGGCCCGCTTGACGTACCTGTGATGTGTGGCCCGCTTGACGTGCCTGTGATGTGTGGCCCGCTTGACGTGCCTGTGCTGTGTGGCCCGCTTGACGTACCTGTGATGTGTGGCCCGCTTGACGTACCTGTGATGTGTGGCCCGCTTGACGTGCCTGTGATGTGTGGCCCGCTTGACGTGCCTGTGCTGTGTGGCCCGCTTGACGTACCTGTGATGTGTGGCCCGCTTGACATGCCTGTGATGTGTGGCCCGCTTGACGTGCCTGTGATATGTGGCCCGCTCGACATGTCCGTGATGTGTGGTCCGCTTGACGTGCGTGTGATGTGTGGCCCGCTTGACGCACCTGTGTTGTGTGGCTCGCTTGACGTGCCTGTGATGTGTGGCCCGCTTGACGTACCTGTGATGTGTGACCCGCTTGACGTGCCTGTGATGTGTGGTCCGCTTGACGTGCCTGTGTTGTTTGTGCCATCGCAGGGGTGATGTTTTATAATCACAAGGCCAAGCATGCGATCAAGATGCCATGCTATGCAATGCTAGGCTGCCGGTGCCGCTGGCATTAACTGGCTCCGGAGGATTGTCGGTATTGCTGTTGAAAAACAACAAAATATGTATGTAATTGAGAGTGGGAGCAGACACCCGGGCTGGAGGAGTGAGAGTGTGCCCAACCTTTAGCTGGGCGTACGAGCGGCTCAGCTACACGGCAACTGTAATAACATATTGTTGGGCTAATTATCAAAGCGTGACTGACGGGAATATGTCACTCAGCTGATGTCAGCTGATAACAACGTTCACGTGGCCCCAATTTACCTGTTTTTGCGCAGATCCCTGTCTGTTTACCTGCGTGACGTGTTGTCCGTTTACTAGCGTGAGACGTTGACACCTAGGACGTTTCAACCACTGGGGTCGTGTTGCCTTTTTATTATTACCTGTACGACTTCTATCCGATTGCTTTATCGTCAAATGTCATCATCAAATATACCGTGGTTGATGCGCCCCAAAACCCTAACACCCGGATAGTTTTTACCGGCCTATACCAATAGGTAGCAAGTAGCACCCAGCAGTAATTCTTTGTCCTTTAATGACAACTTCTGTTGAAGTTTTGAGGTGTCTGGAGCGACCAGGTGATAGCTCGGATATAGTTGAGGGTTTTCCAGTTTGCAAAATGTATTCGTGCTGGTTGCAGCTTTCACTTTCATAGAGCGCTCACGATTGCTATTATCGTTTGGGATCTGTGTGGAAACCTGCTAGCTTACGGCCCAATGCGGCTCAATATGGCCCAATATGACCCTGTCAGCTCCTGTGCTGGTGAACCTTTACTTTACACCTTTACTGTACTTATTTCACTGTAGCAATGCAGCGGTCGCCTACCTGGCCCCGTGCCAGCCGACTCCTGACGAAGGGATCTGTCTCGCCTGTTTGGCTGAGGTCGTGCGGAACATACCACCATCCGTTCCTGGTGCAGTGCCCGGGTTGTTGTCCGTGTCTGTCTTCATGGAGCTGTGTATATAAATTTCATTAGTTTCCACACGCCTCGGAAGGAAAGCTATCGTCTTAGTCATATTGATGCTTTTGTTTGTAGTCTACTCTACCTTGGTTAACTTTTTTACTCCTCCACCTCCGAAAGAACAAAAGTGCGACAACCCAGCCCCAGTGGTAACGCTTCGAACGGTGGTACACGGGAGCTTCTTCACCTCACTTGGCCACCACGTCTTGCACTGCAAATGCATTATTCGGAGATATCATGCAATAATTATATGTGGATGGAGACTGGATATGTACATGGTGTTCGCGCTGATGGTTGGAGCTGATGTACCAATAATGCCGAAGTTTTCTGCCTTGAAAAGCAACGGTGGTGGCGAATAAACAGCTACATACATAGTACCAAGGACATTCAAAATATACAAAAGCGGAACGTTTTTGTTTGCGTTCGAATACGACGATTTATTTTTGAAATATTATTCCCTGGGTCGTATGGAGAAATCCAATCTTGTCGCTACATTGACCAAGAGAAAATTCATGCCCTTGAATCCGACCGTTCGCAACCTATTTTATGGTGACAGTGAAAACTGCGACCGAAATGAAGGCTTTGAATATGTGATTTTATACTGCTATGACTGATGTTTAAGGCTACGACTGATATGAAGACTATACTACGATTGTTCGCTTTTGACTAGTCTGATACTTCAGGATGTGTGTACTTCACCCGATTTCCCTGTAACCAGGGAAATCGGGAGTTTTGCTGGACCTGTGTGTGTCTGTCTGTCTGTCTGTCTGTCTGTCTGTCTGTCTGTCTGTCTGTCTGTCTGTCTGTCTGTCTGTCTGTCTGTCTGTCTGTCTGTCTGTCTGTCTGTCTGTCTGTCTGTCTGTCTGTCTGTCAGATAGACGGACATAAATAGACACACATACTGTGCCTGTCTATCTGTGAAGCTGACAGACCGATACAGACGCGTACGGATATGCAGACGCACATACTGTGAATGTCTCAGTCTGTTTGTCCGACTGTGCCCGTCTGTCTATCAAGCTGACAAAAGATATATACAAACCTAGTGACACACAGGAGGACAGGTTTTCCGTCTGCCTGCTTATGTTTGTCAAACTGACAGACAGACAGATACAGACGGACAGACATACACACAGTCATACACGTGCCGACCAGTGTGCGCCTGTGTGTGCGTGCAGGCGGTGAGCGCGTCTGACGCCGTCTGACGCCGTCTGACCGGTGACACCGTTCGGCAGGCGAGGAGGCGCCGCCGGCCGTGCAGGACGTCGAGGAGCAGGACGTGTCGTAACCGGTGTGCGCGGCTGGGGTGGCGGCCGGGCCGGCGCAACACGCCGTCTGCCGGCGCGCGCCACCGCGCGCCTGGCCCGTCTGGCCCGCTCGTCATGCGCCCACACACCATGATATTACCAACTCGTCAGTATTGTTTCGGTCGCACAGCATGTGCAGTACGCGAGCACGGCGTGTGGCGCCGGCTCTGGTGCACTGGGTCGGTGCACGCGCGGCGTGTGGCGCCGGCGGCGCGGCTCGGCCGACGGCTGGCGCACGTGCGTGCCGATCGGCTCGGGGGGCGTGTCCGGCCGAGCCGGACGTCGCGTGTGTGCCGGCCCGGCCCGGCCGGGCCGCCCGTCCGCCGTGCCCGGTTTTCGCGATGTTTCTGCATGGCGGCGCGTCGGCCCGGTTTTCGCGATGTTTCTGCGTGCGAATTTTTAGTCTGATGCTGTTTGCAAGTTGCGCTGGCGCACTTTACGTCGGCATTTTCGTGGCGCCCGTTATGATGCAATCAAACTTTCATTTCATTTCCGATTGTCATTCCACTATGTGTACGCCTGCTGCGTTTTTGTTGTGATCGTTCTGTGGCCCTTCGTGTCGTCTCCGACGCGCCGTTGTCAGACTGCGTGCTTTGTTGGTCGGTCCGCGGCGCCGCGCGTGCCGACGGCCGACCGATCCCGGCTCTGCGAGTGATCGGTGCACAACATTCCGCTGTGGGTACCGTGCGGGCCCACCAGCCACGCCTGGTCGGGCCGGTATGGCGCGCCGCGACAGGCGCCGTTTTATGATTTGTCCCTCATTGCTGGTGCCATGGGCGGCCCATGTTTTGTCGCCAGACATGCTCGACAGTGGCCGGTGGTGTTCGTGTTCGTGTTGGGTCGGTGGCGACCGGTTAATAATGCTGCCGACAGCGGCCCGGCCCGAGATAGCGTCTGCTTAAAGCTTCAAGCCTTCGATTATCATTATGGTTTCGGGAATGAAATGGACGGTGTTTTTGGACCGTCGACCAGTGGTGAAATATCTAGTAGAGCCGTATGTTTTGGCTTGTCACGCGCTGCGGTGTCGCAGGACGCCGCCGGCCCGCTGCGATTCCCGCCTCGTGCTACCCGGACGGCACGATCTCGGCAGCTCACCTTATGTTCCTACAGTCGGCCGCGTCGCGTCTGCCCGGGGCGTCGCCGGGCTCCAGCCTGCGAAACAGCCACTGTGCCACTCGGCCAACGATCATTGCGCCACCTATTCTGCTACTGCTGCGACTGGGGCGCCGTCTAGCGCCCAGATGCGATGCTGTCTTGTCTCGCTGTTCAGCGCCGTCCGATCTGCGACTGTGGTGCCATCTGTGGGTGGTCGGATGGAGTTCGGTTAGTTCGAGGAAACTGACGCATCTTTCGGAGATTCAGGCGTTTCTCTGATTCGGTTGTAGAGCCAGGCGTCTCTGGCAGAGTTTCAGTTGTCTGTGCGGCGTGGGCGTGTCTCTGGCGGTCTCCAGCTGGCTGAAGTCAGCCTGGTCTGTTGGACGTGGTCAGAGATGCGCTCTTATCTCTGGCGGTTTCCAGCTGGGCTGGAGTCAGCCGGGTCTGTTAGACACGGTCAGAGATACGCTCGCATCTTCGGCTGTCTCCAGCTGGGCTGAAGTCAACCTGGTTTGTTGGACGCGGTCAGATCTTGCGTTCCCAGCCTTCAGGGAAGCCGACGACGCCCCGGCCAGCACCGGCACACACACATACACGCAGGCTTTAAGGTTCGGTGTGCCTCCGGGCTGATTTCGTTTGGCGCTGCACGCCGGCTTTGGACGGAGTGAAGTGAAGGCACCCTCATTGTCTTTGGAAATAAACTATTGTTTAAAGAGCTTGTATGGTGCTGTTTGGTGTGAGCAGAACACTTCATGTATTGTCTAATGAGGTAGCTTAATGGGATATCGGGAGACGTTGACTACTGGAAACACACGAATGGATTGTCTCCCTAAGGTAACTTAGTGGGTTATCAGAGAACATTAACAACTGGAAGCATGCACGAATGGGCAGAAGAATATTGTGGTTCAAGTCCTCAATCCTCATCACCTATGTGTATGCCAAACATCTCGGAGCACTACTGACGTCACCTGTCGCGACATTGAGGAGGCGGCACACCTGTTGCGAATTCCAGCATTCAGAAGGATCTCGCGACAGTGCCGCTCACGGCTCTGGAACAACTTCAGATGCCCAAAAAACGAGGTACATACCATTTGAAGTCGAGTATGCATCGATTACAAATATGTAATTACTGTCGACACATGGCTCGGTTTTTTTTTTTGGGGGGGGGGGGGGGGGAACATTCGATTTTGCAGTTACGTCAGTTAACCGTGCTGCTCAAGCTATGGTTATGCACCTGTCCTATGTCTACCAGCAATTCAAATTATAGGAATGTGAACAATGTTCTGTAGTTGCACCGTGCTTTTGACCTCTCACAGTAGGCATAATACTTCATGATATCCTGGTCCTCGCACGTGTTGACATTGCGTCCTACCTTATGCCGCATACGTACATAAATCATCCGTGGAAATAAGCCGGCTGAGAATTTGCCGCTCGAGATACAGTCCACGGAGATGATCAGATATTTTATGCATGACAGAACGCATGAGCAAATTTGCATTAAGTATGTCAGTCTAGACCGCCCATCAAAACTCTCAGAACGTCGGAGCCGTTTGCGTGGAACAATGTTTGCTCTGCATTTTGTCCGCACCTAGTTCGCGCTGTCTAGCCGTTTCCCGGGTCCTACAATATATGCAACAATGGTTGCATTGCCAGAGAGTGTACATTGGCCGCGTACTGTGACCGGTCCCGACCTTGTCCTGAGTGGCAGCAGTGCCTTCGCCTTCGCCTTCGCGTTCCTTGTCTGTGTGCACTCTCCGGCAAACCGAAAAACAAACCGGAAAAATATACACATTCTGGCACCAACGGCTGCGACGTTCTGAAAGTCCTTGTGATGACAAAACTGACATACATCGAACAAATTAACTCGTGAGTTGTATCATTCATCAGGGATTTGATTGAACATCGTCTCCGTAAGGGAGATCCTGAGTAGCTAATTGTCAAGTAGCGTATGGCTACGTACGATCTTTTGCGCATATGAGGCTGGAGGTAAGACGTAATGCCAATAAATGGAAGACCAGTGTTTTATGATGTACTGCAGCCACCGTGAGAGATTCAAAGCAGTGCAGCCTATGTCTTTTTAGCCGTATGTTTTTGCCTTGAGTTTGAGGAGTTCCAAGTCGCCAAATATAACGAATGCACAACCATAGCTTAAGTAACCGACTATCAATGAAAACAATTACAAAATTGGACAAAGGTACATGACAAATATTATAGATGATGAAATAAAAATTACATGTAATCAGCGCATGCTCAGGTTTTCGATGGCATGTACCTGCCTTTTGAAAATTTCGAGAGCGCTTCCAAGGAGCGGTATGCACCCTGCAGGTCTTGTGCGTACATCAGCTGTACTGAAGGACGAATACATTGGTCACAAGCTAGAATTTTACTCTAACTTCGAAAGGAATAGAGGCAGATAAATGAACGAGAACATGTGGGGCATGCGCCATGCATCTCGACCGCGGTCAATATCCATAATGCCCATGACTGTTTTAGAAGGCGGTCTGATAAGGGCGAAGGCGTTTCGTTAACATTCGATATGAAATAGATGTAGTTTTAATATTGGCTTATCGATACAAATATAACTTTGTATTTCAACATTAATACGACACTGATTCAAGTGTTAATCTTAGGTTTGTAGTGGAGAACGGGCAGTGGCGCAGCCAGGATTTCAGTTCGGGGGGGCAAGGTGGGAGAGCGGGCCCCCTCGCAAGCGGGCCCCCCTCATGTTTTTAAAAAGTCTGCGGAAAACATGCACTTACTTTTGAGCGGGCCCCTATGTTTGTAAAACTTCGCAGAAATAAAAGCACTTTGCCTTTATCAGGGGCCCCGGTTCGAGGCGGGCCCTGGTTAAAACGGGCCCCCCAGATTTTCAGTTGGTTCAAAGCCACAGATTCGAGCCACAGATCCGCTTCGCGGGCCCCTAGCCAGGGCTCTGAGTAGGGTGGCCCACTCCGAGCCCCACAAAAATTCGGGGGGCATGGCCCCTTGGCCCCCCCCCCTGGTTGCGCTACTGAGAACGGGTCTAGTTGATAGTTGGTGGAACTGAAAATAACTCATCACTTTGGAGCTGAAAATACACCCACGTGAAGCCCGAGCATTCTAGCATCATCCCCGATAAGGCTTTTTCGTCGCATCCTCTGGGCTTTCACCAGAGAGCAAAACATGGCACAACTACCGGTTCATCAACTTAGCCCGCCACAGGGGTAAGTTCTTACCGACGATGGGGTAAGTTGATAAGATGTAAGCCAAACAAAATATGTTATTTATATGTGGCATTAGCTTACGGCATTTGAAAGGTCCATATTATACGCCTAAACCATGCATGGTTTATGTCATTTATGGAACGCGTAAAAGTTAATTCCGTCGTTGCACCTTTTTCCTTCGTTCCTTCTTCTCTGTCAGGTGAGAAATACCCGTAGAAATATTGAATGAGATCATCTTGAAATAGAAAGAATTTAGCAAAAATAGGCAATTCTGTTGTTAGTGTATTTAACTACCAGCCCACAAACTGTTGATACCGGCTGATGTTCATACCGGCTGATTAAGTTGATACAGACTGTATCAACTTACCTCGCAGGTTTTCTGGTGCAGGCTGCAACATGTTATGGAACATTGCGAATGCAGCCAAGCGGCAAACGATAAAAGCATTTCACCGGTGCGAAGCTAAGAGAGCAAGGTAAGCAAGAGAGAAATGACAACAGACACCTAATAATTTAGCAAGTGGGCGGTAAATTAGAAATTAAGAACGAAGCACAGACATTTAAATTTTACCTTCGCCCCCCCCCCCAAAAAAAAGGTGCCACATCATCACCATTTTGCAGTCGCTCGTCGAAAGGACTTTCGCTTGTTTTTCCGTGAGAAGAGAGTGCTAATGGCAACATGTGTGATAGCCATGAAAACCGGCTTCATACTTTTTGAGTACACGCTGTTATGTTAACCATCCCGTGTATCAACTAGACCCGGTCCCCCCTATTGCCATAACATTGAAACGTAACATCTGACCCTGGCAAGACATCGAGTTATTCTCCAGCTGGCTTGTCTGTGAACATAAAACACTGCTGATTACATTATTAATAATTATGCGATATTCAGTAAATAGCTCCTCTAGATCAATTTTGGAATTCATCGGAAGTTGCAGGGAACAATAGAAAACTGGCACAATATTTACTGCATGTTGCAATATGCAAGGTTTCACTATGGACATTCACGAAGGTACAGTTTTGCCGTCTTAAAATTCTCTTTTTTTAAATCCCGGAACAGGTTACTGAAATTCAATATATTTTTCAGCAGACAGTTGCGCACGAAGCAATCTGTCGGTCAGGCTTGCCAGCTACACAACTTAAGAGTCATGACAATTAATTCACATTTATTCAACTGTATTAGATGATCGACTGAGTCTTCGCTAGTTTTTCCTGCAGATCAGAAAATGTTGAGCAGCATGCATGGAGATGGGCTACCCTGTGGTGAAAACAATACTATTCTGATTAACTGGTTGACACACTAGTTAGTTAGTTATTAGGGCTTTAGGGCGCATCGACTACATCGGTCATGTAGCGCCCAGAATGGTTGACACACTAACAATTAGCCAAAAACCGAATGCTGGAATCATGCCAACGGGCTGGAAAAAACTTCCGTTTGTGGAAGCATAAAACGCACTTGGCCTTGGGACTCCGTCCCGTCCCCTGAATTGTACCGACCTCCGGTCGTCCCCTTAACTGTACCAACCTCGTCTCGTCCCCTGAACGGTACAAACCTCCGTCCCATCCCTCGAACTGTACCGACCTCCGTCCTGTCCCCTGAACGGTACAAACCTCCGGCCGTCCCTCGAACTGTACCGACCTCCGTCCAGTCCCCCGAACGGTACAAATATCGGTAAATTTTTCTTAAAAGGTGTTCTTGGAATTTTGGATTTTTTTTCGCGGAATACTATGTTTATGAACGTGATTCGGAAGATGCGATCATTGGTTTTCTCCGTAAATGCTGACGTCTCGGTTAATCTTAGCGATAATATCTATAATGCGCCATATATGCCACACCGCTGCTCTTTGTTGCATAATTTATCCATCCCTCACCTGGCACTTCTCAGACGTGATTAAAGGGACATTCAACACTTCATGATATATAAACATGCAGCACGGCTCAGAGAGCAGCCGGCTTCTGCTCGGTCTCGTCTTTCCTCACGACTTCCAACAAATAGTATGATAATTCATAATTAAATAGGAAAACCTAACCTAACCTAACCTAACCTAACATAACGTAATACAATCTACTCTTATCTAAACTAATATAAAGTCATATATTATAATTTAAAAACACAAGCGTAATATTTATCGTGACGTCATCCGTACACACGGCCTCGAGCCGTGCTCTGCTTAGTTTTTTTTTCGGCATTCTGGTAAGTAGTAACGGCGTGTTACCTATGTGGCAAAGAGGCGGAAATTAAGCATTTTCGACGTGAAAAAGTGTTGAATCAACTGCATGAAGTATTGAATGTCCCTTTAATCACGTCTGAGAAGTGCCAGGTGAGGGATGGATAAATTATGCAACAAATAACAGCGGTGTGGCATATATGGCGCATTATAGATATTGTCGCTAAGATTAACCGAGACGTAAGCATTTACTGAGAAAACGAATGATCGCATCTTCCGAATCACGTTCATAAACATATTATTCCGCCAAAAAATCATTCAATTCCCAAAACACCGTTTAAGAAAAAAAATACCCAAATATCCGTCCCATCCCTCGAACTGTACCGACCTCCGTCCTGTCCCCTGAACGGTGCAAACCTCCGGCCGCCTCCCGAACTGTACCAACTTCCGTCGCGTCCCCTGAACGGTACAAACCTCCGGCCGTCCCCCGAACTGTACCGACCTCCGTCCCGTCCCCTGAACTGTACCGACCTCCGTCCCGTCCCCTGAACTGTACCGACCTCCGTCCCGTCCCCTGAACTGTGCAAACCTCCGTCCCGTCCAATGAACGGTACAAACCTCCGGCCGTCCCTGAACTGTACCGACCTCTGTCCCGTCCCCTGAACTGTGCAAACCTTCGTCCCGTCCCCTGAACTGTACCGACCTCCGTTCCGTCCCCTGAACGGTACAAACCTCCGGCCGTCCCCCGAACTGTACCGACCTCCGTCCCGTCCCCTGAACTGTACCGACCTCCGTCCCGTCCCCTGAACTGTACCGACCTCCGTCCCGTCCCCTGAACTGTGCAAACCTCCGTCCCGTCCCCTGAACTGTACCGACCTCCGGCCGTCCCTGAACTGTACCGACCTCCGTCCCGTCCCCCGAACTGTACCGACCTCCGGCTGTCCCTGAACTGTACCGACCTCCGTCCCGTCCCTTGAACTGTATCGACCTGCGGCCTCCCCTGAACTCTACCGACCTCCAGCCTTCCCTTAACTGCACCGACTTCCGGCCGTCCCCATTTCCCCAATATTTTACCAATGCCTTCCGGCATTTCCCCAATAGCCTACCAATGCCTACCGGCATTTCCCCAATATCTCACCAATAACACAAGTGGTAATGAACACAATATTGAATACTTATTTATTTCACGATACATGCCCTCCATGTACAGTGGCTGTTTATGGACAGTCTGGGTATAACTCACAGATATTTACAAAGAAAGGATATATTTGTGGTCAATGGTGGGAGCAGATGCGCAACAAACATTCATACACCAACACAATACAATACCCATATCACTATATGTTTCAATACCCATATCACTATTACTATAATATGTTCGTCACACTGATCGAACATTGATTCAATGCTGGTGTGTCACCAGGGCTCTTACCTTTTTGAATGTACCTCTGTCGCGACCCTTCTCAATACGCCAGAGACCGTCCCCAACCGCACTCCGCAATCAACTGCCGCCTGTCTGTACGCCGGGGGCTATGGACCCTGCCCAGTGGCGGAGTCAGGGCGTCGCTCGGCGCGGTAACCTCTGGCGGTCCGCCGATCACCACTGCCGCCCCCGGAACGATCTCCGGCAGATCTCATCATGTCTGGCTCCTTCTCTCCACATCACCGAGTACCGCTAAGCATCCCCAGAGCTATTCTAAAAATGTCCGGCAGCTCTACTCTCTGACCGTCCTCGCGATCCATATACCATGCGGCTTGCCCTTCCTGGAGTCAGCTGATCAGGCATGAAGCAGCTCGACCAAGACGCTATGAGTAGGGAGAACCGCTTGATGAATTTGCTCCCAATGTGGGCTGTGTTGTTTTTCGGGAACAGGGCCCGTGCATGTCAAGCGGTATTTGTGGCATTAACCCAGACTATGCCTCTCGATCGACTAGTTATAATTCGACTGCACAATTTTAACCGCAAGCTCAGTGCGCCATCAATGCACCGGCACTTTCCAGCTAGCCCCGTCCGATTCCAAACCAAGCCTCACGGATCACAATCAGGAGCGACCAGTATCCATTCGCCTGTAGCTGTTTTTGGACCACTTTATATCCTCCTGACCCCTCCCCAGCTGTGTGGAGCCCTCGCCGGGGTTCCTCTGACGACCTGAATAGTCTCTCGGCGACCACCACAGCCGCGGAGGCTGTCTATTGGCTGCCCTGGACCTCCTGGCCGTTCGAAGCACATCACCAGTGCCGTGCAACCATCTCCATGGAGCCTCCAGCAGCCTTCAGCGTCCACCATCAGTGATGGACGCATCCTTCCAGAGACATGCTGAGTGTGCACCCTCTGCTAATATGTGGCAAATCGAACAACTGTCCATCAGGTCGCTCCTGGACGGCATTCAAACTTTAGCGACGAGAGCACGCATGCATTCACTGGCAGATGGCGTTGGTATCGCCCACGGCTGTCTACAAGCCATTTCGACGTCTTTGTAGCCCATCATCAACAAGATCCCTCGTATTACGCTCAGTGCCGAGCAACCGCCATATCTGCATGAAGATCGTCTTGTCTCCATGCAGTTTCTTACATTTTCAAGGGAACACGAACGATTCCGGATACCCATCACCAGCTCTGCAGCCTCCCCGCTGCCTTGGGCCACTCCATGTCGCATCGCCAAACCCCTGGCTATTTCTGGAGAAGGGGCGGGGCAGAATAACAATCACCAGGGTCACAGGCTTCACGAAGCTGATTCTTCACCATTCTAGCTGCCAGGTTCATCGGTCTTTGCTCTCTGCACACTGCCGCATCGACGGTCCAATTTGAGCACAGACGCCGGGGCACCGATTAGACCTTGAGCACACATGGCTGTTCGAATGCATACCACAGTCTTATGATAACTAAGCTAGACCAAGGCGTGCGGTTCTAAAATATATGTCTCAGTCTGTTATACTTCCTCTGTAAACATCCCTCATTTATCCGACCAAACACGAATTTATGAGTCAATACTGTATTCAAATGTAACACATTGGCGGAAGGCTTCCATATGCAGTCGCCATGCGGCTAAAATCTCGAGCAATACATAACGCGCAATATCAAACAACATTCCTGCACAGGGTGATGTTTGGCCGTGGTTTGTACAGGCAGCGCGCGGCTGGCGATGCGTCGACACCATCACGACACGATGCACTTGTCCTTGTCCTCCCGGTGCGCGCGCCGCCGTCCGCCGGCGGCTGCCTGACGCTGGCGCGCGTACGCCAGCGAGTCGTTGGGCACGTACGAGATGCGCACGCCGCCGTAGGCGCGACGCGGTGGCAGCTCGTACGGGAAGTCGTCCTCGCTGCTGCTGCTGCTGCAGGTGCTGCACGAGCTGTGGCGCCCGTCGTCGGGCGGCGGGGTGGCGGCGGCGGCGAACACGTCCCGGGCGCGCGGGTGCTGCGGCGGCGGCCGGGCCCGCGGGAACGTGTCGTGGCGGCGGCGCGCGCCGCCCGCCGGGCTGCCCGAGCTGTCGGTGCTGGTGTTGCGCGCGTCGTCGCCGTCGGGCGGCGACGCCTCGCGCACCTGGCTCGGGTCGAAGCGCACGCTGCGGCTGCGCGCGCCGCCGCCGCCGCCGACGCGCGCCTCGGCGCGCTGGTGGCGGCTGGCGCTCAGGCTGGACTTGGGCGGCGGTCGGCCGGCGGCCGGCGAGCTGGGCAGCAGCACGTCGCCCTGCGCGTCGCGCAGGTCCGGCAGCGAGGCGTGCCGGCCCGCCTCGGCGCGCAGACTGCTCGTGCGGCGCACGCTGCGGTCGGTGCTGGAGCCCAGCTCGCGCAGCAGCCGGTCACGCAGCTCGCGGCGCACGATCTCGCCGAGCCGCTCGGCGTCCACGTCGGTGAGGCTGATCTCGCGCAGCACCTCGATGCTGCGCTCGGCCACCACCTGCTCCAGGTTCTTGCGGTGCAGACTGCGCTCCAGGCCGCGGTCGAGCAGCGCCGGCTCCGCGCGCAGACTCGCGTCCAGCGTCTTGTCCGACGCCGACCGGCTGGTGCGGTATGGCGGCGGCGGCGACGCGGGCGGCGCCGCCGCTGTCGGCGGCGCGCAGGCTCCGCCCTCGGACGGGCTGAACGCGGCCAGTGGACGTCGCGTCAGTTTAGGCGAGTGCTGCAGCGCCTTGCGGCCCATGAGTGGCGACGATCGGCGCGCGCCCGGGCTGCCCGGCGTCGGCTCGCCGCGCGCACGGTGCACCGGCGACGGCGACGGCGACGGTGCCGGCGCCGGCACGTCCACCACCTGCGACGCGGCCGACCCGGTGCGCGGTATGCCGCTGTCGACGCTCGAGTCGGCCGACACGGCTCCGCTACCGGGCACAACCTCCGCGTGACTGCGCGGTGACGCCGTCGCGCCGTACCTGGCCTCCGCCTGAGGCGGTATGCCACAGCTGTGCTCGGCTAGCGGCGCAAGACCGTAGCTGGACTCGGCCGGTCGAGGAAGACCGTAGCTGGTGGACTCTGGCGGCAAGCCGTAGCGAGGCTCGGCCGAGGGCTCCGTGCCGTAGCCAGACTCCACTGGCGGCGACAATGCGTAGCTGGGCCCGCAGCCGGTGCGGCCGCCATAGCTGGGACCCGCCGAGGAAGACGTAGTTCCGTAGCTCGGACTGCCCGAGGAAGACGTGGCTGCGCAGCCCATCTGAGACGACGAGGTGACGCAGCCGGAGGTGCCGGCGAAAGACGTGCTCGGGCCGTAGCCGGGCACTGCGCCGGACGGCGTGCGGCCGTAGCCGGGCTCGACCCTGGACGTGCGACCGTAGCCGGACTCGGTGGCCTGTGTACGACCGTAGCCGGGCTCGGTGGCCTGTGTACGACCGTAGCCCAGCTCGGTGGAAGGCGGTCGGCCGTAGCCCAGCTCGGTGGAAGGCGGTCGCCCGTAGCCCAGCTCGGTGGACGGTGGCCGGCCGTAGCCCGGCTCGGCGGCGGCCAGCGTCTGGCCGTAGCCCGGCTCGGCGGCGGCGGGCGGCCGGCCGTAGCCCTGCTCGGCGGCCGGCGGCGCAGCGCCCTCTGGCGGCCGCCCGCGCTCGTCCAGCGACAGCGCCGCCGTGAAGCAATCGGCCGGCGACTTTGGCGACGCGTAGAGCGCCTCGTCGGCGGCCGGCGCGGCGATGGCGCCATCTGCGCCGACGGCCGGCGCGGCGGTGGCGCCATCTGCGCCGACGGCCGGCGCCTCGCCGCGGCTGCACGGGATCGAGCAGAAGATGGCGCCGCGGCGCGGCAGGAACGGCCTCCCCAGCAGCGAGGTGTGGCAGAACTGGCAGCTGAAGCAGTCGCGCGTCGCGTGCCAGTGCTGGCCCTCGTGCGTCATTTGGCCTGTGGAAGGAGGGCGGTGGTTAGGCGTGGCCGACATCGCCTGACAGGGTCACACTTGGCCAACACCACCTAATACGGTCAGACTTTGCCGACATCACCTGGCAAAATCAGACTTGGTCGACATTGCCTGGCTGGGTCACACTTGGCCAAAACCACCTAATACGGCCAGACTTTGCCGACATCACTTGGCAGAGTCAGACTTGGCCGACAGGGCCTGATGGAGTCAATTCGGTGACCGGGCACAGGTAAGGCAAGGTCGTCTCAGCTATGTATGTGTAAGGTGAAAGCGTGCCCTAGTGTTGGTAGCGGCCATTGGTATTGATGATTGGTTATCTTCCAACTCCACGAATCGGAACCTCAGCAATCGTTGCTTAGTGGAAAGCAAACTTGTTTTCAGGGAACCATTCTGGTTTTAAAACCGTTTAAGCAAAGTTGAAGCAATATATTAAGATGAGTAGCATTCTGTATTTGACTCGGTCGTCCACTCTTCATAAGTACTTGGGTCTATGTTTATGTCCGGTCGAATTTTGCTCACTGTATTGTGTACACTCCCAGAACACGTGGCTGCACCTTCTGGGAACACAACATTCCACAATCGTCATGCTTCCCTGCTCACATCTCTTTTGCTACCATGCGGTACTGTTTTAACCGCCGCGTTAGTGCTGCTTTTTACCGTTAATATGGTCGCTTAAATACCCATTTACGCCCAACTCATCGCCCAATTAAATCACAGACATGATGACTATCGCATATGCCAACGCACGAAATAGGAGTAAAAAGTTGATGAGAAGAGGTGGCGGCCAAATGATCATTCTATTGGCGGCAATCGCGGTCAGATAGTAAACCGGTCCTGACCAACGGTACGAGACCACTTCCGCAGCCTCCAAACACAAACCAACACAACCACGTGAACCAATATCAGTGACTCCAACCAAGGCGTCGCCAGCCCGTCTCAACTAATCTCTTTTCGGGGGAGGACGACTTCAGGTTGGTGGAGTGGCACGCAGATCAGACACACCTGCACCTACAGCATGTGGTCAACATCAGTACAGGAGGACATGCGGCCGGCGAGATGAACACAGTTGCACATGGTTGTTGGGTCATCAGGGCCACCGGCAGTGGCACAGACACATTCATCCGAAGCCCTCCCAGCCGGTGTCCCATCGCTGTGGCAAAGATGGCGGCCGAAGTCCTCCCAGCCGGTGTCCCATCGCTGTGGCAAAGATGGCGGCCCGACTCACCTTGGTCGACCCCGATCGACTCGCCACAGGCGTCGCAGTACTCGGCGAACATGGCGTCGAAGCAGGCCAAACAGTAGGGCCGGCCCTCGCGCATGATGTACCGCTGTCCGCCCAGCTGAGTGTCGCACTCGAAGCAGGCGAAGTGCTTCATGTGCCAGGCGCGCCCCTCGGCCTCGGTGCACTCGTCCGCCAGGATGATCTGCGAATGGAGACGCGCGAGTCAGAAACAGCGGCGCTGAGAGAGGGTACCTAGCGTGACGTCTGATAGTGGGTGACGTGTTGAATCGCCTGAAGGTTAGATCGATCGCGAACCCAAGGATTCACTGGGTGCCAACCAAACGATTCACTGGATGCTAACCCGAGGATTCACTGGATACTAACCCGAGGATTCACTGGATGCTAACCCAACATAGATGGAAACAAGTCGGTCAAAACTCAAGATGTGGCGTGCATCGCTGGGGAATGCTCCGGTGCAGGGGACAGGCCACCGATTGATACCTCAGGATAGGAGATGGTTCGCTGGCCAATACTTCGGCGCAAAAGGAGGTAACACAGCTGAATGCGACAGGCTCCATTGGCGACATTAGAACATGACTAACCTCCCCCTGAAAACCATCCAAAAACTTCCCAACCAACATCCAGGACCAGGACACCATCCCCCGACGAATACAGTACCCTGGACTTGTCGTGATCATAACACTGTCCTGATCATAACACAGGCACGAACCAATACACCGACCTCCCCGCAACCTCCAATCCTGTCCTGATCATCACAGTCACGAACCAACACACCAACCTCCCTGTAACTTCCAGTCGTCGACCCTCACCTCGTCGCAGGCGGCGCAGCGCGGCTTGAGGCTCTCGGCGTGGTGGCGGCCGCAGAACAGCCGACCCTCCTTGTAGAAGTAGATCATGTCGACCAGCAGTTCGCGGCAGACGCAGCAGACGAAGCAGGCCGGGTGCCACGACACGTTGGGCCCGGCTCGGGACGTCTGCACACACATGTCGGCGCCCGAGAACGCCTCCGAACACTGCAACACGAGCCGGGCGTCACACTGGGCTCAGGTCATGCGACATATCACGGCCACGCGCCAGGCGTCACACCGGGCTCCGACTGTTCGGCCCATCACGGCCACGCGCGGTGTGTGGAAACAAGCCAGTCACAACTCAAGATATGGCATGTATCGTTGGGGAATGCTCCGGTGCAGGGGAGAGGTCACTGATTGATACCTCAGGATAGGAGATGGTTCGCTGGCCAATACTTCGGCGCAAAAGGAGGGAACGCAGCTGAATGCGTCAGGCTCCATTGTCTGATCTCAGGTGAACTTCAGATGCCAATAAGTCGCCCACTTTTACCATCTACAATGCAACTAAAATGCATAACTTTGACAAATACGCTGAATTTGAGCCCCAAGAAGTTGAAAAAAGAGCCAGAACATGAGAGGACTGATGTGTTCCTTGATTATGGGAATGGCAATTGCGGAGACATTGCCATGGACCATGCTAAATATAAATGAACACAGAATATTCCTAAAGGTAGACGACTGTCGGAGGAAGATAATGAAATGCTGTTTTGCGCCTAAATTTTCCGATTTCGATACACCGCCCACATTTCACCCGGGTAGCAGAGCTGATCGAGTTCGAGGAAGGGCTGGGCAATTAGGTGAGGTCGGTACCGCGTGCATATGAACACTGCCGGCGGGACAGAGTCGGATAACAGCTTCAACTGTAGGAACTGAAGTCAGGTGAACAACGCCACTGCAACGGAAACTGGAGGACTGGGACAAGTGGTTCACAGTTCCAGATAGGAGAGGAATAACGGCACACAAGCCCAGACGGAGGCGGACCCACCACCTGCCACGGAAACGACTACGTGCCACTGTGAGTGTAGGCAGCATCAGTACTGTGAGTGCAGGCAGCATCACAGTGTTGACGAGTGGCAGACGGCTCTCGCTCTGCGACAGACCAGTGCCATTCGGTATGGATCCGCTGGCACATCGGAGGGGTGGGGCGTGCCACTGCCGCTCACAAACGTTTGTGACCCGACACGACATTACGGTTGTCTTGATTTGCATGACTCGTGGAATGAACGGTATATGTCGGCTTGGTAACTCATAGGAGTACCTCCGGAACAGTAACACGTTGAAATAAGATTTTCTGCCAATGCATAGTATTGAAACAGATTAGTATATGGCCAAAAACTTTTTCCCTCCCCGACTATCGACGTGTCCCCTCCTTTACGATGAAGTGCAGAAAACACTTAAACTCTGGTTTCGGTGCATTCCACAGAAATGCCTTGGTGCATCTGTTAGCTCTCATTTTCGAGCCAGGATATGCCTATTTTTTTACAAAGGTTTGTGAACGATTGCTTGCGATGATGGTGATAAGATGGTGACACGATGTTCTATCGCATCCACAAATAATTCATATTCGTTATAGCCTTCCGGATGGCCAAGTTCATATTCTGGCTGAGCGCAGCACCTGGAAGCATCACAAGAGTCCAGGGCGGAACATAAGAACAGCAACAGCCCCACTATGTGCGAGTGCCATGCGCTACTCCTCTCCCTCACACGTCCACCGAGACTGGGCCAGCAATTACCGGAATAACAGGTTGTCGGAGCCAATCTGATTATGCCACCCAGCGAAATTATCAGCCAATCGGCAAACATCATTTTCTATGATGATTGCGGCTGATTGCGTTGTCATCCATTTCATCATCATGTGTATCTTGAAGATTCGAAGAGGTCCGACAACCGTCTTATTGAACGGGAAAAATATGACTTGAAGCGTACATATTTCAATCCTATAAAAGCCCAGTCATACAGTTAGCCCGCTTGTAGTCGGTTCCACTTGAAGAACCACGCAGATGGTATCATCGTGGTCACGACATCTAATGATGTTCCGAACACAATCAACATTACGATTAACGGCAGCTGGGGCTCGCGAAGAGAAAGGGTCCCGACCTGTGAACACCACTTTCAAAACGTCTCACAAGGCACCGCCAAAAAACGGCCGTAGCGCGTCCGTCTCCACAGCGGCAGCTGCAGTGGAAGAGGTAGCAGCTGCAGTGGAAGGGCAGCAGCTGCGGCGCCAGAGGCGACCGCCAAGCACTCACGCTGCTGCAGTGGACGGGAGTCTGCAGGGCGGCGGGCAGCTGGCGAGCGGTGCCCCTCCCCAGCGCCTCGCGCTTCCTCTGCGCCGAGAACAGGCGCAGCTCGCGCTTCTCGTCCTCGGACAGGCTGTTGCAGTAGCGCACCTGAGGGAAGACACACGCAGTTGCACATTAATCACCCGCTCGCAGCGACGACATAAACTATTACACCCCGACGGCGGCCAATGAAAGATACATTAATAACCGGTCGGATCGTTCTTCCCGGTGGACAGTCTATTAGTGTCGGTCGGCCAGCCGGTCGTTCCATTACGACGCGGCCGCTTTACGCCGACGGCGGTAACCGGCGTCTCAGAGGCTCGAGCGGAGCAGACCACTGCCGGGTCGGGGCGGGCCGGGCGAGGCCGAGCCAGGCCCGGCCGGGCAGGTCGGGCCGTCCCATCATGCATGCACGGCGCCGTGCCGAGCCGCCGACCGCTCCGTGTACCGCCGGCCGATCGGCCGCTCAGCGCGAGCGCGCCAAAACGGGCCGCGGCGCGCCACGCCGCCGTCGTGACCGCCTGGCGAAGTGGCCGGCTAATGGCGCTGCGGCCGCGCCGCCTGTATTTGGGCCGACACGCCGACCCTGAGGTCGCTGTCGCCGACCCCTAGGTCGCCGTCGCCGGCTCCGCGCCGTCGGCCGACATCCCGCAGCACTACTGGCGAAAATGGCGCGGGAATAACCACCCCGCAGCACTTCCACCAGCACCAAGTGCTGTCATTCTGACTCACTGATCCGTCTCAAATACGGCGGAAAAATCGAGAAGCTTGCCGCGTCAGATTCACACCAGGTTCGCAAATGTTGCGGCACATGCAGTCGATTTTGCGGTAATTTGGCACGCAGTGTGTAGCATGTCAAGTAGCCTTCGGGAGGAAGGCATGTCAAGTAACCTGGTTATTGGTTTTTACGACACGTCGACCGTTGAGTCATGTAGCGTCGCCAATCTCTCACGCCGATTGGTCGCTGGCGAAGAGTAGCGACAGGTGAGACTCGAACCCACAACCTTTCCGATTGTGAGACAAGCATCTTACCCCTAGACCACTCGTCCCCATGTCAAGTAACCTTCGGGAGGAACACATCTCTCATTTGCAGCATTAACACTGTGTTGCTGGTTGTGCGCATGGTATCGATTCTCTCTACCCGTGTGCTGAATGCCGTGGCCAGTGTGAACAGTTTGAGCCACCAGAGGCCGCTGAAACTCCGTATTTGGTTTGATGGCAGCCGGCGGCGCACATCACTGCCCGGGCCGGCACGTCCGGATTTGGTGGCGGCGGCCCCGCAGGCGCTCGGCTGCCGACCGAGGCGCCTGCACTCTGAGACAAGGCGGCCGACACCGGCCACCGGGCGACCTGACTGCCTCGACAATCGACGGCCCCTTTTATGACACATAGAGCGGGGGGGGGGGACGGTGGTAAACTGGTGGCCATGGACGCGTCATTGTCTGTCACGTGTTCGAATACAGGCAGCGCTGCGCCGACTGCTGAGCTGATCGGCGCTATCTGCCGGAGCTGCGGCGGCGCGTTTCCAAGCCAACAATTCGGTCGGCCGCCTCCGTCGGGGACACGACGTCGGCACTCGGCGCCGATTCGCTACGATCCGTATCGAACATCGAGCATTCCACTGAGTTGTGACCTCGTCGTCGCCGCGCAGAACGCTATAAAATACAGAATGGGACAGGAATGTGTGACGAGAGCGCGGGTCCATCAGAATACGTCACATCCAGGGCTGGAGATCTCTCACGAAGCCGGGGGAGGCCCAAGTCCTTATTTCCAAGACATATTTTCAGATCGAATAGGGAAAATGACAAATTGACATCAGTATGGTACCAAAACCATGGGTTCAGACCCCCTGATCCACCCGGGATCTCCAGTCATGGTCACATCCTACACGGGGGCGGGGGCGGCGGCGGCCACACGCTACAGCCCCCGCCTAACCAGATCAGAACCGGGCGGCGGTGGCGGTGGCGGTGGCGGTGGCGGTGGCGGTGGCGGTGGCGGTGGCGGTGGCAGCAGCAGCAGCCGCCTTTGCCTCTGTTTCTGCCTCTGCCTCCGCTTCGGCCACCGCGACCGCCGCCGCTGCCGCCGCCGCCGGCCCAACTCGTCCATATTCAGCGGACGAGACCGGGGGCGCGACCGGCGCGCCGGGCGCCCTCGGCTCGTCGTCCGACCTGACCTCGTTGTCGTGCGGCGGCAGCTGGGTGATGAGCTGCTTCACGCGGTACTTCTCGCCCACCGAGTTGACGTAGGGCACCTTGTCCTCGGGCAGCGCGCAGAAGTACAGGTGCACCTGAAGCGCAGGAGGACCGGTCAGTCACGCGAGCCGCCATCTTGGCGGGCGGCCAGTCGGCCGGCGGTCGGCGGTCGGCGGCCGGCGGTCGGGTCGGCGGCGTCGCAGCGCCGGCTGCGTTGGCAGGACGCCCACCTCACGCTGCGGCCACACACGCGCGCTCAATTACCGAACAATCAAATAACCGCCTCACGCCAGACACGGCAAAAAGTCGTCTCCGGCTGTTACGTGACTGCCGCGATGGCCGACCGCAGAGCTGCAGATGTGCCGTGAACATCGTCTGGCCACCGGTGTGTTCGAACGCACGCCGCGGCATACGGTCAATAAACCGGCGGTGGCTGCGACGCTGGGAAAATTCGCCGACTTGGGAATGCGCAACGCACGATTGGATGGTCGTCGCCACGGGTTTCGGATAAGGGGAGGGGGTGACGAGAGGACTCTTAGGCTGATTTTCTATATGCAAGGTCATAGGCGTAATCTTAAGTTTCGTGAGAATTTGGCCGACACATCCCCGTTTCCATAGTGGCGTCGCCCATGCACACTTATCAAGTTAGGCGAATACGAGTGTCTCCGTTTCATCTGATCCGACAAATGACGTGAACAGGACATATATGATACAATAACCAACATGGCTTCCTCTGTTTTATCTGATCCGACAAATGACGTGTACAGAACATCTATGGTACAATAACCAGCATGGTTTCCTCGATTTATCAGATAGGAAAAGTACCTGCCCAATGGGCCAGACCTGTCTGATGAAGAGCTACTGGATGATTCAAAATGTTTGGTATGGTAATTGGGCAAGCCAAATTTAAATGCTACATCTAGCGAAGTTATCTATTATGAGTACTACAGGCCTAAAAACATGGTACGGATTCTCACCGACTGGACAACCGCCTGGCTCGTCCGCATCACTTGTGCTAAAACCGAGTTCGTTTGAAATATGCATAAGCGGAACAAATGCAACACGCAAAAAACGCAGACAAAAAGACGGCTGGGTAATGAAGTGCGCCAAATGTGTGCGGTGAGAATTCCTCAGCCGGACTCGAACCCGTCCAGTGCCCCCGGCCGTGCCGCGGCTCTCCAGCACACATCAGGTGTGTGCTGACGCGCCCAGACGCGCTGCGACAGCTGAGTGGTGCAGCGACACCCTGGTGCGACACTCGGGTGCGACACTCGGGTGCGACACTCGGGTGCGACACTCGGGTACGACACTCGGGTGCGACACTCGGGTGTGACACTCGGGTACGACACTCGGGTACGACACTCGGGTGCGACACTCGGTCCGTGTCCGACTGCTCAGATATGACAGCAAGTCTGGGAGCCGGCCGCTCGCCCCGCCGCCAGTCAACGCTAATCAGGCTGAGCTGATGCGCACAGCCATAGCCGATTCGACTGGCCCTAAGGGGTGCATTTCATGAATAATTGCCGCCCCGGGGGATAGGCGCGCCGACCGGTCGCGCGCCCCTCCTATCGTTTCCAGATATTGCCCGTATGATTTAATGTCCACGTTAGTCAGCCGAGTTGCCGCCGCGGCGGCCATTTCTCTCCGGCCTGGGAGCAGCCGGTCGATCGTCAAGACGCAGAATTGTGGTGCCGCCTATCTTGATGAGACGGATGTTTAAGAGCGTGCCGCCGGCCATGCCGCCGGCGCGCAGTTTCTGGCCGTTCCGGCCACGGCCGCCGCCCACGGTCAGCGCAGCCGAGGACATCCCCGCTGCCGCCACAGCCGCCACAGCCCCGCTGCCCAGCAGCGGTGCGGTGCGGTGCGGTGTCACAAGAGCGCGCAGCTCCGGCGGAGGGGCTCGGCCCGCGGCCGGCGGCCGGCGCCGGCCGACACCGCGCGATCCATGCACACGCCGGCCCGGTAATGACGGCCGCCACCGGCACTGGCCACTGGCGTTCATCATAATGCCAGATAGTCATGGTCTCCCGGAACGATACAGTCATGCCCGTCTGTAAAGATCGAGGCGGTGGGGAGTTAGCTGCTGAGGGACGGGCTGGGGGTGGGGGAGGTGAAAGGATCCTGAGGCGAATAAGCTTAATTGTGAGACATGTGCAGGCAAGTGAGCTGGTTTCTCAGAGTATAGACCGATACCAAAACAGAAATAACTTCATTTCATGGGCTCATTTAAACTTAATTCAGTGCACAGATGAGAAATACTAGTACAGAGCAAGCCGCTATTGCTCTACGTGGAGAACCATCAAGACACGGAAGAGACATTCATGATCGAGGGATCCAAGAGCACGCAATAAACACCAGAGCTCGCTTCAGACAGCAACGATTTCACCCATCGCCATACTTATCGCCACCGAACAATGACATATCACGCCAGTGGAGGGCGCCAGTGCACGGTGCTCATGTCAACCAGGGCATGCCACTTGTAACCGCAATGCCATAGTTGACCACGAATGGTGAGAACAAGCAGCCCTTCAGTGCGCGCAGTGCAGTGGCACTGGGTGAAGTGCACCTCGCCCCGTGATTACCTTCCTCGGTGGGCCAGGGATCAGCCGGCACTCCAACCACGAACGACTGGCAATACGATGCGTGCCCGATGGAGTACACGCGATGAAAACCCACATGGCCGGTGTGCACCTTCTGCCACGTGCCGAGCTCGGAGCCGGCAGGTGTCTCGGCGACACCTGCGCGGCGACACTCCACCTTCTGCCACGTGCCGAGCTCGGAGCCGGCAGGTGTCTCGGCGACACCTGCGCGGCGACACTGCCGTGGCGGTCGGGCCGAGAGAGACAAGTGAGTGGTGCCAACTTCAGCGGCACGACGGTCCCGTCAGCGCCGACAGCCTGCAGTGGCGGCTTCCGACGGAACACCGGTCGCCTCCGCCCCCGTCAGCCCATCACTCCCATCTCTACCGTCCGGAGTCCACGGGCACCCTGCCGGACCACCTCTGTGGTGGTCACGGCTCCGCCCATGTGTGACGACTCCACCTCTCCACCTGTCACCACGTGGTGAAGACTCCACCTGTGTGACTCCCAACTATATAGCTCCGCAAGTCAGTCTCGGCTGCATCACGGGCCCGTCTCTAGGACACGACCAGCCCAACTCTATCACACCACCATCGATCCCTGATGCACCCCAGAATCACATCTCCAGTCCACCGCGATAATCCTACCAATTCATCCATATGATGACACCCCTTGCCCACCTCCATGACCTCACCAGTCCAATTGTATGATACCATCTTCTGCCCACTTCCATAACTCCACCCGCCCTAGGGATGAATCATGAATGATGATGTATGGAGAAATCACCAGACCATCTCTATGTTGGCATCTGCTGCCGACCTAAGCAGCTCCACCTACCCATCTATATGATGACATCACCGGCCCTGGCATCACCAGGCCACTATGGCTCTCGGTGCCGGTGGCGGCCAGCCCCAACACTGCTACAGGGGACGGAAGGCCGACGCAGCCACCACTTTGTGCCGCTAATGCACGTCGCTTCGGTCGGTGGCGCATTGACATGCCTATTCAAATGGCCACTCAAATGGTGGGACCGCATACTGCCAGTCTTGACTGCGGCGTCACGCGCGTGATTGTCGTGTGCATGCGCGATAATCTGATGTACCCGCACACTGGCAATATGGCACAATGCATGTGTTTCAATCGCTGGACCGCCCCACGTGCTTATTGGTGGCAATAATGTCGAATATAATAATTGTATAACAGGACCATAACTGGTCACATGAAAATCAAATATTTATATTTACCAGATTCATAGTTGTTGCTAATACGACATGAGACAAGTTTGTAACATATTGCACAACTTTGTTAATTACATCAAGTAAGCACAAATTCATTCATTCATTACATTTAGTAAGCACAAAAATAGGTTCCATCATGTTTTTGTCACGGCTGCGGTCCACCATACGACTCAGAGTAGATACTTGTTTCAACACGACATAAATGACTTGATTGTAACATTGTCGGAAACTATATACTACTACGTTACAATGTCGGATACTATATACTACTACGCTACAATCAACGATGACGTTGCTGTTGATGCTGCTGTTGCTGGCTGTTGCTGGCTCTTGCTGGCTGTTGCTGTCTCTCTGTCTCTATTTGTATTGTCATCCCTCTATCTCTCCCTATCACACTTAACAGCACCAACTTTTGCAATTTACAACAGGAACTTTGCTGAAGCGTGACAACACACGAAGACTTGGTTTGAGATACACACACTGCATGAGTAAAACAAGAAAACGCCATTTATCGTAAAAAGTCATAACTAGCCAACATCCTGTATTTGCGCCACGTTTGGTGGGCGCGTTCCACACGAAGGGCAACACAAGCAGGAGCCAACTTGACTTTCGACCGGCCTTGCGCTACCACCGCGCTCGTATTCTGTTGACGTCTGCCAGGAATCCCTCCCTCCGGGCTAAAACCGGCCACCCGTGCTTTTCCGTTCAGCCATGCTGACCACCGTGCCACGATGGGTCTCGAGAGTGGACGCGCTGGAGTAAGGAAGGGAAGAGATGTGACACGGAAGTGATGTTTAACATGCTAAATGACTTTCAGCGAAGATAGTTGGCATGGGGGCAAAAGGAGTGGCGCATTGGTGGCTTGCTATCGTGAACATTATAACTAAGTAATTGTAGGTTATGGGATATACCAATTCATTCAGAACTGGCAAATTAAAACTGGAGACGGTATTTCCATTGCTTGCGTTCGGCTTTCGCCGGGAACTGCTGTGAAAGCACGCAGAACCGGGCGACGTCGACTCGTGTCTGTGAGTTTGGTCGCATGTGACTTTCCATCGACCTTGTGTGACCTGCGACGATTAGAGCTGACGCACGCACGCAAGCGAAGCTGGCAGTGTGCGGCTGCCCTCAGTGACGGAGGCGAGTCGGCGGGGCACGAAGTTGGAGCAGGTGAGAGAGTGTCGCCCTGCCCACTGTCCGAGCGTCAGAACGGTGATCAGCTGGAGGGGAGCTCTGTCCACTGTCCGAACAGCAGACCGGTGGTCAGCAGGAATAGCGCCCTGCCCACTGTTCGAACAGCAGACCGGTGGTCAGCTGGAGGGGCGCCAGACCCTTGATTCTGCAATAGCTCAGGGAAATTCCGGGCGCCAGTGCAATACCACTGCGGGCGCTCTGGACGTTCGACTAAAGGAGCTGTCCTACCATTGGCCGTCGGTCACCGGTCACTCGGTCTGTCGTGTATCACATATCCACAGAAGACACGAACACAGCCGCCGGTCACACGGTCTGTCGTGTATCACAGAAGACACGAACACAGCTGCCGGTCACGGGGACTGTCGTTTATCACAGAAGACACGAACACAGCTGCCGGTCACACGGTCTGTCGTGTATCACAGAAGACACGAACACAGCTGCCGGTCACGGGGACTGTCGTTTATCACAGAAGACACGAACACAGCTGCCGGTCACACGGTTTGTCGTGTATCACAGAAGACACGAACACAGCTGCCGGTCACGGGGACTGTCGTGTATCACAGAAGACACGAACACAGCTGCCGGTCACACGGTCTGTCGTGTATCACAGAAGACACGAACACAGCCGCCGGTCACACGGTCTGTCGTGTATCACAGAAAACACGAACACAGCTGCCGGTCACGCGATCTGTCGTGTATCACAGAAGACACGAACACAGCTGCCGGTCACTCGGTCTGTCGTGTATCACATATCCACAGAAGACACGAACACAGCTGCCGGTCACACGGTCTGTCGTGTATCACAGAAGACACGAACACAGCTGCCGGTCACGCGGTCTGTCGTGTATCACAGAAGACACGAACACAGCTGCCGGTCACGCGGTCTGTCGTGTATCACAGAAGACACGAACACAGCTGCCGGTCACGGGGACTGTCGTGTATCACATAAGACACGAACACAGCTGTCGGTCACACGGTCTGTCGTGTATCACAGAAGACACGAACACAGCTGCCGGTCACACGGCCTGTCGTGTATCACAGAAGACACGAACACAGCTGCCGGTCACGCGGTCTGTCGTGTATCACAGAAGACACGAACACAGCTGCCGGTCACACGGTCTGTCGTGTATCACAGAAGACACGAACACAGCTGCCGGTCACGGGGACTGTCGTGTATCACAGAAGACACGAACACAGCTGCCGGTCACGCGGTCTGTCGTGTATCACAGAAGACACGAACACAGCTGCCGGTCACGCGGTCTGTCGTGTATCACAGAAGACACGAACACAGCTGCCGGTCACGGGGACTGTCGTGTATCACATAAGACACGAACACAGCTGTCGGTCACACGGTCTGTCGTGTATCACAGAAGACACGAACACAGCTGCCGGTCACACGGTCTGTCGTGTATCACAGAAGACACGAACACAGCTGCCGGTCACGCGGTCTGTCGTGTATCACAGAAGACACGAACACAGCTGCCGGTCACGGGGACTGTCGTGTATCACAGAAGACACGAACACAGCTGCCGGTCACGCGGTCTGTCGTGTATCACAGAAGACACGAACACAGCTGCCGGTCACACGGTCTGTAGTGTATCACAAAAGACACGAACACAGCTGCCGGTCACACGGTCTGTCGTGTATCACAGAAGACACGAACACAGCTGCCGGTCACGGGGACTGTCGTGTATCACAGAAGACACGAACACAGCTGCTAGATATCGCCAACTGAATGGTGTGTGCATCGGCTGAAAGTCTTTTAAGCATTGGACAATATCAGACATATTGACTTAGCGGTATATGGAAAACGTTCCCAGAAAACCACAAATAGCACATCTGAAGAACACCTGCCCGTTTTAACCACCGACGCAGGTGATGAAGTAGCGATTAATGCACCCTTCCAATTTGTCCGCGGCCCATGCTGCCCATGAATTATGCACCATTACTCAAATGCCTTCACAACTGTTACTCTGCCCAAAACAAGTACATTTGTCAGGTCAAAATCCATACAGTGCCCATCGAATCCCACGCCTCGGCCATCGAAGAGACAACCATCCCGTGACCGAATCCTGCTGTCTGACTGACTTGGCAAAAGAATACGCGCCATGATTCGTGGATTCTTCGGTATCGGTGTACTGGGCACTGGTGGGTACAGATGGCCTCTCTTAAGCACCAGTGTGTACAGCTGATTCCTACACTGCACCAATGGGTTCAGACGACTTCTCTTCAGCATCGGTCGGTGCAAATGACCCATTCACAGCAAAAGTGGATGCAAATGACCAGTACACAGCAATAGCAGATGCAAATGACCAGTACACAGCAATAGCAGATGCAAATGACCAGTACACAGCAATAGTGGATGCAAATGTACAGCTAACCTCCCCAATGCTGATGAGCACAGCTAACCTCCCCAATGCTGATGAGCACAGCTAACCTCCCCAATGCTGATGAGCACAGCTAACCTCCCAAATGCTGATGGGTACAGCTAACCTCCCCAGTGTTGATGGGTACAGCTAACCTCCCCAGTGTTGATGGGCACAGCTAGCCTCCCCAGTGTTGATGGGTACAGCTAACCTCCCCAGTGCTAATGAGCACAGCTAACCTCCCCAATGCTGATGAGCACAGCTAACCTCCCCAATGCTGATGAGCACAGCTAACCTCCCAAATGCTGATGAGCACAGCTAACCTCCCAAATGCTGATGAGCACAGCTAACCTCCCCAATGCTGATGGGTACAGCTAACCTCCCCAGTGCTGATGAGCACAGCTAACCTCCCCAATGCTGATGAGCACAGCTAACCTCCCCAATGCTGATGAGCACAGCTGACCTCCCCAATGCTGATATGTACAGCTAACCTCCCCAGTGTTGATGGGCACAGCTAGCCTCCCCAGTGTTGATATATACAGCTAACCTCCCCAGTGCTGATATGTACAGCTAACCTAGCCAGTGCTGATGGGTACAGCTAACCTCCCCAGTGCTGATGGGTACAGCTAACCTCCCCAATGCTGATATGTACAGTTAACCTTCACAGTTGCCGGTTGATACTGAGGCCCAGAATAGTGCTTCACCCGACATTGAATCAGTGTTCACCCGTTTTCACACTCGACGATTTAAAAACGCCGGCCTTGACTGGGTAGGAATGTAGTCCTCTACGATGTTGCAAGTTGTTGCCTTGTGGAACTGTTGCCGGGAACTTGCATTTGCTTGCATCACCCTTGCTCTCCGCATCGACCGCCTCCGGGTTGACGAAATGTCGACTCAAAACTTTCTCAACACTGATTCATCGTCGCGCAAAGCTTCAGCTTGAATTAGTGATGTCTCCTCCTCGCTACCGATGAGATGACGGAGATGCAGACGGCCCCACCGCCACCAGCAGGCATCAGACGTCCTCCGCGAGGTGGTCGGTCCAGGATAAGCTGGACGCTCTCAGACACTGGCCGCCAGAAGTCGGCTCCGCACCACACCAACTGCGCCGCTTGGGGCTCGCTCTGCACCATTACGCTGGGAGCGGCTTAAGCGGCGAAGCCAGCCGGTGCGGTCCGTTTGAGCGGAGCCGCTGGCTCTGCTCAGTGCACATTTCGTGCCAGCTAGCCGACCGGTCTGGTTTGGCTAGCTCCGCTCCGCCCTCTGCAACCTCTGATCGTGGGCTGCCGGTCGGGGATACATGGAAATCCGAGGCGCTCTCGTCGGCGGGATTGCTCTGGACTGCTCTGCAGGTGGGCATTAGTGGGAACTTGCCGCATGGATGGGCCGGGTGGCTGGATGTCGGGGTGGGGCCATCTGCGTGGGAGCCGGCGGATCAGGGGTGACCGGGTGGTGGGGTGGGGACTATTTGTGTGGGTGCCGGCGGGTCCGGGGTGGCCGGATGGTGTTGTGGTGACCATCTGTGTGGGACCCGGCGGGTCCAGGGTGGCCGGGTGGTGTTGTGGTGACCATCTGTGTGGGACCCGGCGGGTCCGGGGTAGCCGGATGGTGTTGTGGGGACCATCTGTGTGGGACCCGGCGGGTCCGGGGTAGCCGGATGGTGTTGTGGTGACCATCTGTGTGGGACCCGGCGGGTCCGGGGTGGCCGGATGGTGTTGTGGGGACCATCTGTGTGGGACCCGGCGGGTCCGGGGTAGCCGGGTGGTGTTGTGGGGACCATCTGTGTGGGACCCGGCGGGTCCAGGGTGGCCGGGTGGTGTTGTGGGGACCATCTGTGTGGGACCCGGCGGGTCCAGGGTGGCCGGGTGGTGTTGTGGGGACCATCTGTGTGGGACCCGGCGGGTCCGGGGTAGCCGGGTGGTGTTGTGGAGACCATCTGTGTGGGTGCCGGCGGGTCCGGGGTAGCCGGGTGGTGTTGTGGGGACCATCTGTGTGTGACCCGGCGGGTCCGGGGTAGCCGGGTGGTGTTGTGGGGACCATCTGTGTGGGACCCGGCGGGTCCGGGGTGGCCGGATGGTGTTGTGGGGACCCGGCGGGTCCAGGGTGGCCGGGTGGTGTTGTGGGGACCATCTGTGTGGGACCCGGCGGGTCCAGAGTGGCCGGGTGGTGTGGTGGGGACCATCTGTGTGGGACCCGGCGGGTCCAGAGTGGCCGGGTGGTGTGGTGGGGACCATCTGTGTGGGACCCGGCGGGTCCAGGGTGGCCGGGTGGTGTTGTGGGGACCATCTGTGTGGGTGCCGGCGGGTCGGAGACGCCTAGTCCGGGGTGGCCGGATGGTGGGAGCCCTCAGGTCGAGCCCGGCCAGTCCTGGGTGACCGGGTGGTGGGAGCAGACAGGTCAGGGACGTCCAGTCCTGGGTGACCGGGTGGTGGGAGCCGACTGGTCGGGCCCGCCCAGTCCAGGGTGGCCGCCGTTTGCACAGGCAATCGGCCGGCTGCGGCTGTTGGTTCCCAGCGGAGGACGCCGATCGGCGGGTGGTCGCCGGACGGGTGTGGTGGCCCGAGGTCAGAGGGCTCCGACTGGGGGCGACGCGGCAGGCCTGATCACGCTGCCCGCCGGGCGTCGTCACGGCCCGCCCAGCCACAGGCCGTCACGTGACGGGCTGCCCGAGCCGCAACACACCTCGCCGCGTCCAACACGCCGTAAACACCGCCGGCGTCAGGGGCTGCCTGTGGAACCGGCGCCGGCTTTGACCAAACGGCCGAGACGAGCTTGTAATGGACGGCGGCCGGTTGCGCGCGCCGGACCCGCCAGCTCTCACGTGGCCCTAATCACGACCGGGCAGTCGTGAGGTAACGGATGTCACTCAACGGCTGACACCGGGGGCTACCGAGGCGGCGCGCGCTCGCCCGACCCACTCATCCGTCACACCAACCCGACGCCATTTCGTCACTTCGTTACGCCTGAGGCACAACCAGAAGCTGGGTCGGACAGCGCACAGCCCGGTAATAGCATACGCTACCGCCGCAATTATGGTACGGGCATTGCTGCGGAAGATACCATCACTCCTGATAATTAACAGGGCCGACGAACACCCCGCGGTGAGAGAGGTCTCGTCGTAGAGGCGGCGGAGCACCGTTAGCCGTTGGTGTTCAGCGCCGCCCGGCAGCAGAGGTCACGTCGGACAGCCCAGGTGCCGTTGAGGTCAGCCATGATTGCAGTCGGCGCGCCCTCTGCAGCGCCGGTGTCCTAATGCCCGCTCCCGGGCTTCCTCAACCGCCGACAAATGTGAATAATGGCCGGCGTCGCGAAGGTCTTCTCAGGAAAAAGCCTGGTCCGACCCTGAAGGAATTGTTGGCCAAAAGAAAGGCGGGACCCATTCACCGGCGCGGCAGTTTACAGGGTGGGTCGAGCCGGCTAGTGAGACGTGAACACAATGCGCGTCGAGCTCTAATTCCGCCATTGACGGCGCCCGGCTCACGGCGCGTCCTCCTGCCGACGTGAGCGTGGGGGAGGCGAGCGCCGCGTCGGTAAAAAAACGCCGCCTCGGGCGCGGCGCCCGACGAGCGGGCATTCCTGGCGATGACTTATAGAGGGAGGTGGCGGCCGAGCGGAGGCCGGAGGCGGCCTGAGGCAGCCTGCGTGTGCCGGGCGTCCGCCTGCCGGTACCGAGCCTCTCCGGGGGATTTAACAAAGGAGTCGGCCAGCGTCGACTTCTGCTCGTTTGTTGCGCTGATTCAGAGATCAGCCTGAGGAGGCACGCCAAGGGCGGCGGTGCGCTCCCCCCGCATGTGAGATGGCGGCCGTGGTGGCTGGGGATTTAGACAGGCGGCGGCTGGCACTGTGCAGGAGCCGCCGGCTTACACACGCTCTCTGCACTGATGCAAGTTCAGCGCCGAGCGGACTGGCACCTGTCAGCTGTGCTCGAGCGCCGGACACGCGTCCCTCAGCCGTGCTGGAGCCAGTTCCGTGTTGAAAGGGCACTTGTCAGCCACTGCTCATCCTTGAGCGAACACCCGTCCGCCATTGCTCATCCTTGAGCGAACACCCGTCAGCCACCGCTCAGCGCTGAGCGAACACCCGCCAGCCACTGCTCAGCGTTGAGCGGACACCCGTCAGCCACCGCTCAGCGCTGAGCGGACACCCGTCAGCCACCGCTCAGCGCTGAGCGGACACCTGGTCAGTGTTGTCGCCGCACCTGTCGACCACTCCACTCTGACTGCTCCAGCGGCACTAACCGAGCACTTCTCGACCACAGGTCGGCTCGTTGACACGATGTCGGCGGCAACAAATTGCACCCTGCACAGGTGATCAATACGCACGCCGGTGGCGTCCTCACGTCACGTCACGTCACGTCACGTCACGCCACGTCACGTCACGCCACGTCACGTCACGTCACGCCACGTCACGCCACGCTCCACGTTTGCGTCGAGAGCTCGGAACAAGACCCCGGCACGCAGCCACGCATGAACTCACTCCGGGGCGTCCGCACCATTACACGGCGCAGATAACGCCGGAGCCACAAGGGCCCAATAAAGATCGCGGATAGGCCGATCGTTTTGGATTTTACATCACCCACGACCGATAGGATTTCAGGGAACGTGCTTAGCCACATGGTGCAGGCATGCATGCCTGAGTGTGTTGGACAGGTGTTTCGCTCTCCGCTTTCAGGGTCTAGTTGGTTGGTTGGTTGGTTATTGGTTTTACGACACATCGACCGTCGAGTCATGTAGCGTCGCCAATCTCTCATGCCGAATGGCCGTGGGCGAAGAGTAGCGAAAGGTGAGACTCGAACCCACAATCTTTCGATTGTGAGACGGGCAACTTACCCCTAGACTACTCGTCCCCTTTAGGGTCTAGTTGAGATCGTGACACCATGTCACCGTGGCTTGAGCGAGAGGTTGTGTGTGTAGTTTGTGTGTCGCACCTTCTTCCTGGAGGACGGCTGAGACGCTCTTATTGTAAGCAGAGTGCTCCAAATGTTTTCTTCTGTACGTCGATCCTTGCCACCAGGGGGCGCTTCTCGGGGTCGGTCGGGCATCTCCAGACAAAGGTGAACGCTCCACAGCGATAAAAAAAACATTTGTTACCTTTACAGCATGACAGGACCATTGCACTTCAGCGGATCCTTTGATAGATGAAAAGGGTAAACCTGGGGTCATAATCAGTGTTTACGATTATCGTAAACGGCTTTCAGCTATCGAGCTCTTGACAGTTGTGAGAGGATCGGCCAGGAAACACGTTACAAAGTCGTCTCCTGGTACCGGACTGACGTTCAATTGTCGCCCGTGCCTCACAAAAGACTGGACTTTTAACGGTCGTTAAGGACTCGCGAAGAGAGGGTTTACGTTCGGGCCGTCGTTAGACGGCTCCGACCGAGCAGTGCGCCAGGAGCTTCGCCGCACCTGCGGCGTGTATCGCACAATCGCGGATGATACCATCGCGTCACCCGAGCCGGCACGCGCGCCGTCCGGGTCGGTCGGCTCCTCTGTCCGGCAAAAACCGCCAGTAACCGGCCGCGGTGCCGCGGTGTGCGCCCAGCCCGCCACACGGGGCGCGGCTCTGGTCAGCCGACTCACGAGTAGCGCCCAGCTGGGCCTCAGGACGCCGAAATTTGAAGGGTACGCTCGTAAATTTTGACGCGGCCCGGCCCCGCCAGGGCCGGCCGGCCATTTCTGAGCTAATTTCCCGTCATAAAATCCGACTGGGGCCGTGCCGGTGCAGGCTGCGCAGGAGGGCGCGGTACGTCGCCACCCATTTGAACTTTACATCCCAGATCGGACGGAGTCACGCGTGACGGACGACGCCTGTCGTTTACAAACCAGACCGATCCGTCTGGGAGGGACGGCCGGCACCGCCGACCGCCGCCGCCGGCAGTTGTAGGGCTGTGTCGCGGCTGGGCAGCGCGTCCCAACACACCGATCGTTCTCGGCAGAAATGGGGACGACGTGCGGCCGCACTGGAGCGGCCGTGATCGGCTCATCGCCATCGGCGCCGACGGCGCCGTCCACCGTTCCAAAACCTGTTCGCTGCCGGCTATTGGCAGCGAGTGCTCTTGCGGCGCGCGATAGGGCGGCGCGGGCTTGATACGGCGCACAAAAAGCGCTGTTTACGTCGCGATTTACAGGATCTTCAGCGAGCCGATAACACGGCGCGACACAATCGGCGGACAGGTGTCTTTGTGGTGAAGCGAGCTGCCATGCATGTCGACCGGTGGCACGACGGCGACACACATTCAGAGGAGAATTTATCGCTTTACGACGCTCATTGTATGTGGAAGGCGCACGCTGGTGAGGTTTTATATCGGTGAGTAGCATTAGTAAAAGCTTGGAGAGTAGGGCAGGACATTCTGAGCGGTGGCCGTTGTTTCTGGCAAATGTGACCGTCCCGCGCCAGTCTAATGACGGATACACGGGCCCAACGTCTGACAGCTGCGCCAGTCTGATGACGGATACACTGACCCAACGTCTGACAGCCGCGCCAGTCTGATGACGGATACACGGACCCAACGTCTGACAGCTGCGCCAGTCTGATGACGGATACACGGACCCAACGTCTGACAGCCGCGCCACTCTGATGACGGATACACGGACCCAACGTCTGACAGCCGCGCCAGTCCGATGACGGATACACGGACCCAACATCTGACAGCCGCGCCAGTCTGATGACGGATACACGGACCGAACGTCTGACAACCGCGCCAGTCCGATGACGAATACACGGACCCAACATCTGACAGCTGCGCCAGTCTGATGACGGATACACGGACCCAACGTCTGACAGCCGCGCCAGTCTGATGACGGATACACGGACCCAACGTCTGACAGCCGCGCCAGTCTGATGACGGATACACGGACCCAACGTCTGACACCCGCGCCAGTCTGATGACGGATACATGGACCCAACGTCTGACAGCTGCGCCAGTCCGATGGCGGATACACGGACCCAACGTCTGACAGCTGCGCGTCACGATGGCGGCGATACCCGGACACATCGCGGAGAAACGGCGTCGTGACAGATGAGAGGTGATACCGGCCGAACACCACGCAGAGCTGGAGCACCTGCAAATGATGCAATCGACACCGGCCGGGCCGTGCACGTGACCGGGCCCGGTGCACACGGCCGCCGCTCCGAGCGGCGCGCGGCCGTGTAGCCCAGATCGAACACGATCTGGGCTGATCTGGGCCAGACTGAACACGATCTGGGCCGGGCTGTGCAGCAGCCGGCCGCCACACTGACCTGTTCCGGCTTCAGGCCGGGCGGCACCCAGGTGTACTCCTCCAGCGCGCAGCCAGAGTCGTCGTCGCTCTGGCTGTGCCGCTGCGGGTCGCTGGTGCGACCCGGCAGGATCTTGGCCAGCGGACTGGGCGCCGTCGGCACCGGCGGCAGGTCGCCGCCGCCGCCGCCGCCGCCGCCGCCGCCGCACGGACTGCACTGCGAGTGGTCCTCGCGGGGGCACTTGCAGTTGCGGCACACCTTCCTGTGAAGCGAGCGGCCGTGTCAGTGCCGGGTCAACGCGGGCCGCACGTGACGTACCGGTAATTGTCGAGAGAACAGGAGATATCATCTGCACGGTGGCAGGCTGGTCAAATTTACACACACACACACAACACACAACACACAACACACAACACACACACACACACACACACACACACACACACACACACACACACACACACACACACACACGCACGCACGCACGCACGCACGCACGCACGCACGCACGCACGCACGCACGCACGCACGCACGCACGCACGCACGCACGCACGCACGCACGCACGCACGCACGCACGCACACAGACACATACACATTGTCGAGATGACTGGTACATCCTGTGATACTGCTCTAGCACGCCACCAAACCATCTCGGACGGTCATCGCTCACGTTATTTGACACCACTGCTCTCGAACACGACGTCCCAGTCACACGCTCTGGAAATGAACAGGTGCGTGAGGCCATGAATAGCCTATCCGTCAGATAATGGAACACGCTTCTTTGCTTTCACCGCGGGAGACGAGGGTCCAGAACCGACACCGCGGGAGATAATGTGAGCAGGCGCGCCGGCTAAATCACTGGCAGGCATCATCAGCGTGAGCGACGCCGAGGCGGATGGCCATCGGGCGCGGCGGACGGCCGGGCGGGTGGCCAGAAGGGTGGCCGGACGAGTTACCGGACGAGTTACCGGACGAGTTACCGACCACCTGCCCGGCCGGGCAGGTGGTCGGACGGGTGGTCGGACAGGTGGCTGGACGGGTGGTCGGACAGGTGGCTGGACGGGTGGTCGGACAGGTGGCTGGACGGGTGGTCGGACAGGTGGCTGGACGGGTGGCAAGACGGGTGGCCGGCGCCCGGCAGCCTGCGGCCGCCGCGCTCTGGGAAAGTGCACACCTGCAGCACGAGTCGGCCTCTCACGCTCGCTTTCGTCGGCCGTCACGCGGCACGTCGTGGCCGACCCGACGGCTAATGGCGCGCTCGTGACGCCGCCGGCCCACTGCAGGCCGCCCCTGTGCGGCCCGATCACCGGCACACCGAGCTGGGAGGCGCGGCCGAGACACATCTGACCGGCTCACTGACACGCCGACATCTGACATCTGACACGACATCCGACATCTGACCGGTTCACTGACACGCCGACATCTGACATCTGACCGGCTCACTGACACGCCGACAGGGAGGGAAAGCGCGAGCCGCCTCTGTCGGGCCGAACACATATGGGTGCGCCGAGACTACGGGAGGGAGATAGGTCACACCCAGACAAGAAGGGAGAATGGCGGCTGCACACCACCTGCACCTTATTCAGCTCAAGGTTCACAGAAGAATAAAGGAGGAGAAGCCTAGAAGCCGCGTGTTTCAGTCTTCTAGCGGGGATAGCACAGCAGAGTCCGTCGAATGTTGCACCGGAGTTTTTTTATCAGTATAAACCTTGCCTATTCTTAATCCATTGCACCAATAATGTTGCTTGCTGTCGGTACTCGACATATAAGTCATCCCACCCTCAACAAGCTGCTCCATGAGCCCCCCTTACATGGCCGTGTGGTCTTGCTGCTGAACTGGGTCTGCTGTGAGTGGTGGCCACTCGGGAGCTGCTCGTATGGTTCTGCTGTGAGTGGTGGCCACTCGGGAGCTGCTCGTATGGTTCTGCTGCTGAATAGGGTCTGCTGTGAGTGGTGGCCACTCGGGAGCTACTCGTATGGCTCTTAGATAGTTAGTTATTGTGGTTTAAGGGACTGCATAGGCCATATAGCGCCCATAACATAACATAATAAGTTATTTAATCATAAAAGCGAGTGAACGTCAGTTCGGACAGCGAGTTATAAGATGATGTCGGATCTGTTCATGATGAAACTGGTACTAGTCACGTATGCATCAGTATATTAGTGACCGGTGTAAATCACGGACAATATAATTTCCAAGAGGAATTTAAAAAGCTCTCCTGAGTGAACAATGTCCGACTCATCCCCTAATACTTCCCGAAGCGAGACAGGGGTGCGTCCAAAGTGACGTTTCCGTTCGTGGGCAAGCCGGGGACATAATACTAAAATGTGTCGCACTGACATTGGTGCGGTGCACCTTGGGCACCGTGGCGTCTCGTCACCGCTCAGGATGGTTGGTTATTGGTTTTTACGACACGTCGACCGTTGAGTCATATAGCGTCGCCAATCTCTCACGCCGATTGGTCGCGGGCGAAGAGTAGCGACAGGTGAGATTCGAACCCACAATCTTTCGATTGCGAGACGAGCATCTTACCCCTAGACCACTCGTGATACCGGTGTGTCGCATAAGTATGTCCCAAACGCAGGCGACGCAGGGACACCTCGTGGCCTCTGTTTTGGTGTGATGATGAAGCCCACTCACCAATATAGGGCTTTACAGTTTTCAACTTATTGTTTGTTAGAGAGTTCCAGCTTGCCTGCCACCTACCCGACATATAACCTTTGACAGCTGAGTAGGAGTCCCAAGCAGGAAGCGGGAGGGAACGTGTGCACGGGGCCCGTGCACCTCGCTTCGCCGCAGCATCCGCGGCTTCGTTCCCAGAGATTCCCACATGGCTCGGAATCCAACATAGAATAACCGTTTTTCCAGCGCAGGTCAGCAGTGTAAGCCTACGTAAAATATCTTGTGCAAGTGGGTTCGACGGATAAAACGCATTCATAGTCATAAGACTGCTAAGAGAATCGGTGTAAATTATATGCCGCGTGTCATCACATGTCTCAATAAAACTCAGTGCTTTGTCTAAGGCAACCAACTCAGATGAATAGACTGATGCAAGTGGCGGAAGCGAAAACGTCCTCACCACTGTGCCCATTACAAACGCACACCCAGCACCAGACTCGGTCTCGGATCCATCTGCGTAGGTGTCTGTAAAATGGCTGTAAGATGCCATTAACTCTAGTGCCCTTAGTCTGAATTCATCGGGAACGACCGCGCACTTTTTGAGATATGACAGCGAAACGTCAATAGCTGGAGATGGCAGTGTCCAGGGATGGATTTTCATCGTTCCGACGCTCGTATGGCTCTCCTGCTGGACCACGCCTGCTGTGAGCGGTGGCCACTCGGACGCTGCTCGTATGGATCTGCTGTTGGACCACGCCTGCTGTGAGTGGTGGCCACTCAGGCCCTACTCGTATGGATCTGCTGCTGGACCACGCCTGCTGTGAGTGGTGGCCACTCAGGCCCTACTCGTATGGATCTGCTGCTGGACCACGCCTGCTGTGAGTGGTGGCCACTCAGGCCCTACTCGTATGGATCTGCTGCTGGACCACGCCTGCTGTGAGTGGTGGCCACTCAGGCCCTACTCGTATGGATCTGCTGCTGGACCACGCCTGCTGTGAGTGGTGGCCACTCAGGCCCTACTCGTATGGATCTGCTGCTGGACCACGCCTGCTGTGAGTGGTGGCCACTCAGGCCCTACTCGTATGGATCTGCTGCTGGACCACGCCTGCTGTGAGTGGTGGCCACTCAGGCCCTACTCGTATGGATCTGCTGCTGGACCACGCCTGCTGTGAGTGGTGGCCACTCAGGCCCTACTCGTATGGATCTGCTGCTGGACCACGCCTGCTGTGAGTGGTGGCCACTCAGGCCCTACTCGTATGGATCTGCTGCTGGACCACGCCTGCTGTGAGTGGTGGCCACTCTGACGCTGCTCGTATGGATCTGCTGCTGGACCACGCCTGCTGTGAGTGGTGGCCACTCAGGCCCTACTCGTATGGATCTGCTGCTGGACCACGCCTGCTGTGAGTGGTGGCCACTCAGGCCCTACTCGTATGGATCTGCTGCTGGACCACGCCTGCTGTGAGTGGTGGCCACTCTGACGCTGCTCGTATGGATCTGCTGCTGGACCACGCCTGCTGTGAGTGGTGGCCACTCAGGCCCTACTCGTATGGATCTGCTGCTGGACCACGCCTGCTGTGAGTGGTGGCCACTCAGGCCCTACTCGTATGGATCTGCTGCTGGACCACGCCTGCTGTGAGTGGTGGCCACTCTGACGCTGCTCGTATGGATCTGCTGCTGGACCACGCCTGCTGTGAGTGGTGGCCACTCAGGCGCTGTTCGTATGGATCTGCTGCTGGACCACGACTGCTGTGAGTGGTGGCCACTCTGACGCTGCTTGTATGGATCTGCTGTTGGACCACGCTTGCTGTGAGTGGTGGCCACTCAGGCCCTTCTCGAAGTTTCAGCTTTTTACACGGCACCCCTCCACGCTTTGACAGGAAAATAATAACGCTGGCCGGCGGTTTTTGTTCACCGGCGGCATCGCGCAAGGTTAAGTGCGCACCACCGCCAGGCATTACGTCGACATGTGTATCGCAGAGGGAAAAGTCGTAATTACCCTGTGGACTTTTACCAAGGGTAACCAGCTTCCCGGACACGGCTGGAAAAAGTGCAGCCATGTTCCGGTAGCCGTCCGCTCGGGGCTGTAGGCTAAAACCCACTCATCGAGTCGCGCAGCCGAGCGGCTCAGCGACAAATAAGGCAACACATATCGCACAGGCCCAAGTGTGCCAAGCATCCCGAGCACGGCTCTCCAGCCAGGGACAGCTGTGCTGAAGTGCTCCGTCCCAGCATCTGCTGCGAATGGCAGCACGGACACAGGCAGCAGCAGCCGAGGTGTCGCGATCGGTATCTCCACACACACGCGACGGACACAGACAGCAGCACGGACACAGACAGCAGCACGGACACAGGCAGCAGCAGCCGAGGTGTCGCGATCGGTATCTCCACACACACGCGACGGACACAGACAGCAGCACGGACACAGACAGCAGCAGCCGAGGTGTCGCGATCGGTATCTCCACACACACGCGACGGACACAGACAGCAGCACGGACACAGACAGCAGCACGGACACAGACAGCAGCACGGACACAGGCAGCAGCAGCCGAGGTGTCGCGATCGGTATCTCCACACACACGCGACGCTGTAAAAAGGAACGGAAGGCATTGTATTCTCGGTCGCCTTGTCACTGTCCAGAGCGAACAAAAGGGTGTCATGACAATTAATGAACTGTCCGCGGTCCAGCAGTTTTCTGCGTCCTCACACCGCCGGCCAGAATCTCCCGAAATATTCCGTTTATCCGGCGCCGTCACAGAGCCGGACCGGCAGTGCGCTCGCATGGCCGACCGAGCGCTCAATTAATTGAGCGTGTCCCTTAAACGACAGCTCGGCAAATGAGGTGTGGATAAACGATGGCAGCGGGCGACACTGATCGAGAGGCGGGTCTCGGCAGCAGCGGATGTCCACCGGACACGGAGCAAGGTCGTGGCGGTGGGGATCTCCTCGAACGGGCCGACATCGCGGACGGCGAGCTGTCCGCCGCACGGACCGGCGGCGGGTAGGGCTTCTGCTGGATTGGCCGAAACAGTGGCAGGTGGGGAACGAGCTGGGACGGCGAGCTGTCCGCCGCACGGACCGGCGGCGGGTAGGGCTTCTGCTGGATTGGCCGAAACAGCGGCAGGTGGCGAATTCAACTGACAGGCACCGGACAGTGACCGGCGGGGATTTCCAGCAGGTGGGATCCCAGATAGTCGTAGCAATGGGCTCCACCAGATGCAACCGAGCTCGCGGAAGGTGGGGTCCTGGAGGATGATCGAAAATCGTGTCAATTAGGATCCTACTCGGGTGGGACAGAGATCTCCAGATGGCACAAACATCGCGGCCGGCTGGATCTCCACTCTTTGGGTCGACGCTCCGGCTGGGGAGTCTCCACCGGAAATGGAGCCGCGATCGTGGCGGGTTGAACCTGCGGCGGGTGGGTGGGGCTGGACCGACACCGGCCCCGAGTCCACTGCTCGGGCGCAGATTTCACCGGCTCGGCTCAATATTGGCCGACGATTAAGTTTTGTTTTGAAGCGGCCGAATGGCGTCGGGCACAGGAATGAGAGATGACCGGATACCGTCCGGTGATGGGTCGATATTGGGCCGGCAGCTGCAGCTGGGTGTGTAATCTCGGGCCGACAGAGGTCAGACTGGCCAACACAGCTGGCAGCTGCCGCTGGGTGTGTGTAATCTCGGGCCGACAGAGGTCAGACTGGTCGATACAGCTGGCAGCTGCCGCTGGGTGTATGTAATCTCGGGCCGACAGAGGTCAGACTGGCCAACACAGCTGGCAGCTGCCGCTGGGTGTGTGTAATCTCGGGCCGACAGAGGTCAGACTGGCCGACACAGCTGGGTGTGTGTAATCCCGGACAGACAGAGGTCAGACTGGTCCGAAACAATTGTCTCTAGTTGCTGTTTGACCAGAGTTTGTTTGAGTTTGCTGTTTGACCTGTTTGTTCAGTGTTTGACCCCCGACCGACCAGTCACCTACGACGCCGCGGCTTGGTTTTCATCTCGCCAAAAGCCTGGAGTTGCCACTTCACTAAATTACTTCAGAGTTCAGACAATCATCACTTGTTGGTATGCATCTCAATCATCATTTTGCAGGTGTTTGGACAGTCATCACACTGCCCATCTTCGGCCTGTTATGTCATCGAATATTCCCGGCTTCCCATCACATTGAGAAATTGCGGCACAATCTGTGCCACGAAGCACGGCACTATTTGTGGTGCGAATTACGACACTATCTGTGATACGAATTACGGTACTACCTGTGGCGCGAATCACGGCACTATCTGTGGTGCGAATTGGGGCACTATCTGTGGCCTGTCATCACGTGGAATATTCCCGGTCTGTCGTCACACCATACATCCCTGGTCTGTCGCAGCACAACATACATCTGGCCAGTTAGCATTTACCACCTCCACACCGCGAGCAGACCACAGCACCGTACGTCTCCCATCTGCCATCACACCCCGGGCAGACCACATCACCGTACGTCTCCCGTTTGCCATCACACCCCGGGCAGACCACAGCACCGTACGTCTCCCGTCTGCCATCACACCCCGGGCAGACCACAACACCGTACGTCTCCCGTCTGTCATCACACCCCGGGCAGACCACAACACCGTACGTCTCCCGTCTGCCATCACACCGCAGACACATTCACTTTGTCACGACAACACACACCTGGGGATGGCATCGAAACATCTCAAATCGCTCTCACACCCAGACCTCTGTCGCCTCACACAGACGCAACCACCCACACCCTGCCTCTGACCGACCGGTCACGCTGTGTGGCCCCCACCGCTAACGCGCGTGGCCGCCTGACAAATGCGGCGCTGATCGGTGGGTGTGCGCCGCTTTACGCGTCATCAACCGCGTGTCGCTTCGGACAAATGCGGCGCACCGCAAGCGCCGACTTGCAGCGCCGGCCCCGCGTGATGGCGGGCGGTCGGCGCGTGGCCATCAGCCGGGCAAAGCCGGGCTTCATCTGCGCCGGCGAGGTCACCGCGCGCAGCACCAACAATGGTCCTCACCCGGGCCTGGTTAATTGCAGCATCCCTTTCCGACGCGGGAGCGTCGGACGCTGTAAGTTCGCTCCGACCGGGCATTAATAGCGTTCTAATTGCGGCCTGTAGAGCGATGGAAGGGTTCTGCGCGCTCGGGTTAAGTATGGGGGCGCGGCTGGCCGTCCTCGGCAGGTCGGTGGCCGCCCGCGGACGCCCGCCGGCGCATGTTGGACACTCCACCCGCGTTGATGTTCCTCAGCCGGCCGCTGCGCGGTGGCCGCTCGCCCGGAGGCTCTGCAGGCGCAGCTGCACGTCTCGCCGACACCGCCGCGCGTGGCGCGGGGGAAGGGGTTGGGCGTGGGGCAGGGACGGTGCGCCGGGTGCTGACGGCGGTGAGCGCCTCGCCAGCGGCGGTGAGCGGTGAGCGGTGAGCGGTGAGCGGTGAGCGGTGAGCGGCTGCCGCCGGCAGGACAACCGGCACTAATCGCAGGACGCGACCACCCGCGCGCACCAATTGCACTCCAGCGGCCTCCAGTGGCCTCCCGTCCGGCCGCCCAGACGGTTGCGGTCGGCGGGACCCGCTCATCGACCGACAAAATATAGGGCACACGGCGCCGACACATTTTACACGGGAGGGGAGTGTGTCAGAGACACATGAGATTACAGGCCAGGGACTCGATAGCGCATCGTAGGCGGCGACAGCGGTGGTGGCGGGACACACACGTTGGTGTCAAAGTGAATTCATACACTTGTTTGGTAGTTATTTGGGCTTTAGGGCGCGTCGACTGCTGTGGTCATTTTGCGTCCAAATGCATACCCTTATGTTGTGCTCAGGAGTCCCGGATATCATAGAACAGGGATGATGTAGCATGCACCATCAGACGAACACATGCAGGCGCCACGTGCGGCTGGAAGGAAAATGAAGAGCCAAGCGATCGTGAACAGAGGCAACCTTTCTAACACGATTGCGGCACGAAAGGGTAAGCGGAAAGGGTCAGGGTAAGCGGATCACTGCATCGCCGATTGCGGTAAAATGTAGTCCGGTGCAGCAGAGCCCCAAAAGACTGCCAAACCACCTCACTTAGTCGTAAAGACGAGCCCATAGGTCGCTCTGCAGCCCAGCACCTGCAGCGCCAATGTTACAGCATAGCGTGCCACACAGACCCACCAGCGATCCATAACACACCTTCGCACGGCAGCCCGCATACAGCCGTCTCCCCGCACGGGCTGTCTGATGCACAGTGCTCCTCTGCAGGCCCCCTGTTACCACAACACCCCTCTGCGCGATGTGTTGTGGCCGCTGCACCACGCTACGGGACCATCCGTCGGCATCCAGCGCGTCGGAATTGCGACCTTTCCGAATGGTTGGGATGATGAATGGCACCAATGAAGTGACATCGGCGGACAATCTGGGATTGCGGTGCTGGCCAGGGCGGGGCGGCCGCCACCGCAGCGGCGGAGAAAGCCGGCCCGACACGGCACGGTACCCCAGCGGACCGCGCCGACGCGCGGGGACCGGTCGTGACGGCGGGCGCACGGTGCGCCGTGTCCGACACGACCCGCTCGTGACCCGTCCTTTCAGATGGTGATGAGACGAGCGTCTGTCCGAGCGGCGGGTCGGCGCACGCAGGCCTCAGAGGCGGCGGCCGCCGGCTTCCGCGCGGCTCTAAGCGAGTAAGCGACGCAAGATCGGCTCGTCCGATCTGCCTACTGATGAATGTCGAGGTCGAGTCGACGCGTTGGTCGCAGGTCGAGGGCGCCGAAATGCTGACACGTTCGGTAGTGGACCGCCTGGCGTCCCCATTGGAATTCAGCGCGTGAATTCGGCATTCGGAGCCAACGCCACCTCGGACGGTCGTCCCTCCACAAAAGGCATGTTTAATTCCGCGTCGACCGTCGCGTTGTTACGATCATCTCCATACAAATGTCGGTTGTGATTTATTTTACAAAACGGCGGCGCCGAGTGCTTCGTCCCGTGTGACTGACGTTGATCGGTGGCGACCGCCCGGCGAGGCCGCTCACAGGAAGTCGGCCAGGCTTGGAGCGCTGTCTAAGCTCGACACGAACACGCTTACATAATCTCTTCACTGAACACATTGGAAGGAAAAGATGCTTCGAGATCAGTGCATCCTCGTCACGCTTGTCAAGCTCAACACGGGAAACATTGCTGTGTTCACATGGTCTACTCTTGGCGATTGGATCGTTTTCTAAAAGCCACACGACCGTAATCCTCAAACAATCTTCTGGTGATGCTTACAAGACGACATGAACCATCGCGTTGCGCTTGTGTGCCAATTCTTTAAATTACCGGTTGTGCTTGATGATAGCATATGAACGCTGCATTTGTATTAGCACTCACAGCTGCGCTTCAAACGTATCTTGTAATCGTCATGCAAGCGGTCTGTGGTTATGTCCCGTGCAACGGAAATATATCGGCTGTCCATCGAAATTGGTAGCTGGCATGAGTGGTTGCCAATATAGATAATAAACAACCATGCCATTATCCAAGACTAGCATCTTCTCGTTGAAAAGCAGTCGAGTGCATATATAGTGACGAGCTGAGTAATGCATAAAGAGTGAACAACTGAATAGTGCACAAATAGTGAAGCTGATGATTGCGGGCGATGACGAGCCCCGAGTGAGCTTCCTACCATTTATATACGAACCAAGTTAATATAGGCAATGCAGTCTCACTGTCATATGACTGCATGACATTATCTGCCCTTACTTGAAGCACTTTGAAACTTTAATAAGGTTTTGTTGTATCATTTCAAGTCTTTGCTGGCTCACACAGAAGTAGCTAGATTGTGACTTTTCTTCAGCATGCATTCCCCTTTGAAGTATTCATAACCTTTGTTCAAAGAAGGGGTTTGGTGGCTGCACTCACCGCCACTGACAGTGCTAGAATACAAAAGACAGTGCTATCCTGACTGATTTATTAGGGTCCAAATTCTACAATGCTGCACTTTAAGCACTTCAACACTTGCACCCGCCGCCAGAACCTCCAAATTGCTCCTCATATTGGTGGTCGCATTGGATTGCATTAGTTATACGTATACGCTGGCCAGTACAAGCAGGGTGGGCATGACAAGTGGGTTTCAGTTCGAGACTTGGCTGACCTGTGCATTATATGCCAACCCAAGACTCTCTGTGACTGTGGCACGACGACACAGAGCTCTGATGACGCCGACATGGTCAAGTCACGGTCTCTGACGCGGGACGGCCCCATAACCAATGCCAGAAACAGCTCATATGACCCGCGTCCAGCACAGATTCTGTGACCCACGCCGGGGCAGCTCCTATGACACGATCTAGAGCAGTTCCTATCACCCATGTACAGGACAGATCTAGTGACCTGCGCCGGGGCAGCTCCAATGACCCGGTCTAGGACAGTTCCTACCACCCGTGTCCAGGGCAGATATCGCACCCGTGCCAGAGCAGCTGCTATGACTCACATCCAGGACAGCTACTACGATCTGTGCCCAGAACAGTTCCCACCACCCGTACCCCGACAGCCCAGTGACCCGTGCCAGGACAATCCGCACGACCTGCGACCTGCGCCCGGGACAGCTGCCATGACCCATGACCCATGACCCGTGACCCCGACACGACGGGCGCGGCCGGGGCGCGGCTGGTACCAGACGTCCCCGAGAGCCGCGACAGCCGCGACAGGACCACCGACAGCGGCGTGCCGGCGCGCCCAGCGGAAGCCGTCAGCGTCCATCACGGACGCGGTCCGCCGTGTTTGTACAGTCGCGACAGACGCAGCCAGCCGCTCGGCCGCACAGCCGGCACAAAAACGCGCCGCCGGCTAACGGTGGCCGACGCGGAGCTGATTTACCGTCCCGAGACGCACTGTCGTCCGAGCTGCCGCCGGCAACGACGGCTCACACGGACACGGCGCTGTCTCGCCTCAGAGACACTGAGGTACACGGTGCTGTCTCGCCTCAGAGACATTGCGGTATACAGGGATCTTTCACCTCAGAGACGCTGAGGTACACGGCTCTGTCTCGCCTCAGAGGCATTGGGGTATACAGGGATCTTTCACCTCAGAGACGCTGAGCAACACGGCTCTGTCTCACCTCAGAGCTCGTGAGATACACTGGGCTGCTTCACTTTAGAGACACTGAGCAACATGGGGCTGTTTCACCTCAAATATCGTGAGGTACACGGGGCTGTCTCACCTCAGAGACAATGAGGTGCACGGGACTGCCTTACCGTGGTATACACGAAGATAGCAAGGTGCATGGGATGCTTTACCATGCCATACACGGGGCAGCATGGCATAAAGGGGATCTCTCGCTATGACACATGTGGCATATTAGCACCATCCGGTATTAGCAGAGTGCCTTCCCAAGGTACACACAGACGCAGCACCATCTGTTATTAGCAGGGAGTACCTTCCCAAGGTACATACCGACGCAATGTGCACACGTAGGAACATATTCAGATTGGTAATTGAACGCGACAGATTCAGATAAATAATTGAAGGTGACAGATTCAGTTAGGTAACTGAAGGTGACAGATTCAGATAGGTAATTGAAAGTGATATATTCATATAGGTAATTGAAGGCGACATATCCGGGTACGTAATTGAAGGTACCATATTCAAATAAATAATTCAAGGTGACATATTCAGATGGGTATTTGAAGGTGACAGATTCAGATAGGTAATTGAAGGTACGACGCCCCCTTAGCCCAGAGACATTACGCTCTTGGACCCAATATGGTGCCCTTCAGCCTTTGGCGCCTTTTCAGCGATTTTCAAGTCATTGTCTGCTATTTCTTTGGCAATGTTCGCAAAAGTAGCGATTTATTTTATCAGTGCCCCTCCAGACAGTTTTGACGCACCTGGCAAGTTCGCCCATGCTTTGGAAGAACACCTGGATCCGCCCCTGCGCACAAGCGACTGTCGCCATGACATACGGATCCATTGTTGTTGTTGGTTGAGTTTGGCCAGCCCGCCACCATTTCGGCGATATCGGCCGTTTGACATGCACAGCGCCCTAGGGCGCGCACAGATCCATTACGCAGACTCAGACGCCTGTCTAGCCATTGTGCACAGAAAGGATGCACCTCAGCTGATCGGCTTCGATACCAGGTACTGCCCCGGCGTCCGCATACCGATGCCTGCAGCCGACACCTTGCCGCCGAAGGTCATCTCTGGCATGTGGGGCTTATGGTGTCGAACAGCGATGCCACTCAGCTGCAGCAGCGTCCACACCGCCGACCACGGAATGGTGGTTCTGTGTCAATCCTCCGGTGAATGAATAAACTATACGATATCAGGTCTCACCCGGCTTTCTTGCACACACATTGAACGGTAGACACCGGTACATTAGGGAAACAGTAGACACCGCTTCTCTAGCGATGCATGCTCTTCCAATATTCGCTCGCCTGACGTTCCCAATCAGCGACGTATTTCTCCCGATATGCAAACGTTTAGCAGTGACGTGCTTGGAACCTTGGCGTCCATATACAGCATCGTGCACGTTACACTGAAGATAAAGATGCATACCGTGAATTAAACTGTCATCAATCTGAAGCGATGCCCGTACCAGGTGTACACACGTGCAGCTCTGACATCGGCACCCGGCCGCAGGTGGGCGGAGCCACGAAGAGATGACGCGCTCCGCCCGCCGACACCGCCGACCGGGTCAAAGTCGCGCGCCTAATCACACCTTCATCGGCCAATAGCCAGATTCATGGCGCTGAGCGATGGCGTTTTGGCACGGCCGCGGAGCACTGTTTAGCATAGATCGGGGCGTGTGAGGAACAAAGCCACCGCCGCCGCCGTCGGAATCGGGCGTCTGCTCAGGTCCCGTCAGGTCCTGTCAGGTCCCGGACCCGCTGTCTCAATCGCGCAACAAGGCGTTGGTGAGCCCACCGGAGACGTGCACTGCCTCGCGAGTCGCCTCCCGATGGATTGGCGACATCCGACGCGCTCACAGCAAGAAATCAGCGCCGCCTTGGCATGTGCTGGCGGAAGTCGGCGAAACCCTGCCCGTCGGTCAGGACAAGAGGTTCGACGTCCACAAGGAGCTTACACTACTTAAACCTTGGACTGGCAATGCTGACCGCACGGCGTGAAATGCAGACTGGCTATCCATCACCGACTGCTGATTGGCTCCACAGCGCGGCTGTACATCTACATGGATTCTCCTCGACTCATGACTAACCAGTTCCTCCCGATTTTCAGGTAAAGCCACGGCACATCCGTTCATCGCACTTCCCTCTTTCAACGCGTCTTCGCTCATTCTACCACACGCTCATGAAATTGAATTCATCGGAAAATGAACTGTCTTCTGCAAGAAAGGATAAACAAGACGCTAAGAAATCGCCACGACGCTCCAAAGCCTCCATTCACAAGGGACAAAATTGGGGAAAACATCTCACACGCGAATCAGGATTGGATCACATGATATATGCGCCGACCAATTTGAAAGGGAAAAATATCAACCACAATATTCGGATGCGGTTTCAACATCAAAAATCGCAAACATTACATCCTCAACTGGCTACTCTATGCCTCCCGCCGACAAGTCCTTCATGATGCAGTGTCTGCAATCATGCAATGTGATTTCCGAGTCACGTGAGCACGCGACAAGGAGCGCTTACTCGTGTCCCAATAACCCCAACTCCTGCAGCTCCGGTCGGTCTCGAGACACCACGCAGTGAGCACGCGACAAGGAGCGCTTACTCGTGTCCCAATAACCCCAACTCCTGCAGCTCCGGTCCGTCTCGAGACACCACGCAAACTGTCGAACCATTCCTGACGCATTTGCTCTGCACGGCCGGATTTTCCAATAACACCTAGCGTATCACAAAACACAACACAGCACAACGTAGGTGACACTGGCACCACCTTGGCTCCGTGAACCAGCGGGAGGGCCGAGCGGAGCGGGGTGTGGAGCAGCGCTCCGCTCCGCCCTGCCCCGGCAGCGTCGCCCTGCGGTGTCGCCACTTACCGTCTGTGTCGCGAAAGGCGGCTTGTGATGTGCACTTGTTGCACCTGTGTGCACTTGCACCGATCGGCATATTCCATCATCATTGGTCATTTGGACGCGTCATGCAACTGCACGCCATTCATTCATGCACGCTCCCTCTGTCTGCCCACGCTTATGATCACGCCCACTCAGAGAGACGGATACCATCGCCCGCCTACATCTGATCACGCCCACTCAGAGAGACGGATAATGTGTCACAATATGTCTATGAATGGGAGCGAAGTGATTTACTTGATCCAGATACATAAGCAGATAATGGCTTGGCCTATTATTTAATAATATCTAATCAACTGAAATGAATTTCCGGTAGTCAGATTTGAGCTAATAACTTCTTTCACGCATGATATTTTCCAAATGGAGTAGGACTCAATAGAGCGTGCTGGCTAACGTAGTAGCCAACACAAGGATTAGCTTTGAACAGAGACGCTAGTTCCGCCCATTCAAATTGGTTTACAATCCACGAGCATTTTCGTAGCTTCAAATCCAATTAATTTGCGCTCGCTCGAACGACCAACCCGCCAACGCCTCTAGGGCGACCAGCGACCGACCCGCCAACGCCCCCAGAGCGACCAATCCGCCAACGCCCCCAGAGCGACAATCCGCCAATGCCCCCAGAGCGACAATCCGCCAATGCCCCCAGAGCGACAAACTCGCCAACGCCTCCAGAGCGACCAACCCGCCAACCCTTCTACAGCGACCAACCCGTCAACGCCCCCAGAGCGACCAACCCGCCAACGCCTTCGGAGCGACCAACCCGCCAACCCTTCTAGAGCGACCAACCCGCCAACGCCCCCAGAGCGACCAACCCGCCAACGCCCCCCAGAGCGACCAACCCGCCAACGCCCCCAGAGCGACCAACCCGCCAACGCCTCCGGAGCGACCAACCCGCCAACGCCCCCAGAGCGACCAACCCGCCAACGCCTTCGGAGCGACCAACCCGCCAACCCTTCTAGAGCGACCAACCCGCCAACGCCTCCGGAGCGACCAACCCGCCAACCCTTCTAGAGCGACCAACCCGCCAACGCCTCCGGAACGACCAACCCGCCAACGCCCCCAGAGCGCCAGCAGTGGCCCAGTCACCAGCATTTCCGTCGCATACCATCTGAGGCTGTTCTCAGGCTCACACCGCGGTGCTTCCATGAAACACCTGGGCAGCCGGCGGCGGGCCGCAGACGGTGCCGCCGCGGCACTGACGCGCATGCCAAGTGGTGGCCGCGTGCACGCCAGCTAATTGGTGGCCCTGTGCACTGTGTGGTGAGCGCCGCACAGTGTGCACTGCGTTGTGTGCTGTGCTGTGTGCTGAGCTGTGTGCTGCACTGTGTGGTGAGCGCCGCACAGTGTGCACTGCGCTGTGTGCTGTGCTGTGTGCTGTGCAGTGTGCAGAGCCGGTCAGGAGGCGGTGATCGGGGGCCGCTCGTATTTACCCCGGCTGCACGGGCTCGCAGCTGTTTATCGTGCCCGGCAGCGGTTGCTCGAGAGCGAACAAAGGACAGGAGGGGAGCGGCGGCATCTCGACAGCAGCCGCCGGCAGTACATCACGAGCAATCGATGCGCGCCCGCTGTTTAACTACTGAGCAGATAATCGGCCGCCCATAGCCGCCAACAGGCCGCCCCATTGCATAACGAGACGCGCGTTAAACGTACACCGATGGAAACCGTAGATTGGAAATCGAAGTAGCAAAGGTGCCGACACCGGCATCGGAAGGCCTGCCTGATCCAATCTCAGGACAGGTGATCGCGTCCTGAGTTTGAGACATGAGCGTAGGTTTAAAAGTAGGAGGGAGGGGTATGACCGATCCTAAGGCCAATTCTCTCCGGTCACTGCCGGAAAATCAAGGTTAATAGCCTTAGAATCCGAGGAAGGGGGGGGGGGGGGAGCGTGGCCCATCTGGCCCCTCCCCCTGTTCCCACGCTCATGGTTTCAACGGACGAATCGCAGGGATTGTTCGCAAATCCCTGGCAGGCTCACCATCTGCGCGAGGCACCGACGGTGCAATACTCCCACAAATATTCGACGGCGCGCTGACAAAAACAGTGCGCCGGGCGGGGCGGCGTGCTGGTTTCCGAGGCTCCCAGCGTGTCGCCTCATCTCCGACACAAGACACCAGGCCGTTCTGACACGGCCCGACGGCAGGGGCGGGTGGCCTCCGCGCCGCTCGGAGGTCACAGACAAGAGCGGGAGCCGCTGCCCGGCAGCAGGCGAGGGAAGCGTCCGACCGACAGGTCCCTGGCGGACGGGGGCGCCCCTGCCGCTGCCTGGCGGTAGGTGGGGCGGGGAGGGGGGGAGATTGTTCGACAGACAGGTCCCTGACGGACGGACACGCTCCGGCCGCTGTCCGGCGGTAGGTGAGGTGAGGGGAGGAGGGGGGGGGTGTTCGGCCGACTGGTCCCTGACGGACGGACGCGGCCAGGTCGCTGAGCAAACATGAAATGCTAATTGCCGCGCCTTGAACAGCGGGACCGACGTTGTTTTTTTTTACGTACCGCTTCGAAAACAAATGACGCTGGTTGCCGGTGAGATTTCGGAGCAAGCCAGCCCCGCGGACGACCGTCGAGATCTTAGACTCGCCCGGAGAACCGCACAGGGTCTCTTACGGAATCTGGCAATAGGCACATCAGCAAATTTGTGGTAGGCAGACCACACTCTGAGTGTACAACAAAACAGCATATTCTATTGCAAATATTAGTATGCTGTCATGCAAGGGTGTAATTTTCCAAACAATCCTGGTGGGTGTGTACATCTATGTTTGGCCATTGTTTGGCACCTTTGAGTAAGTTGAAGGGTTATAATGCCAAACAACACAGTTCAGCCTGGCGGTGTGCTCCGCAGCCTCCTTGGACATTCTGTGCGTGCATAAGCAGGCTTGTGAGTTAACAAATTTGGTTTGTGTGTACATAAACACTCACAATGATAGATAGAGTTACGCGCCTGCTGTCATGAGCACCGCCCATTGTGCACATCCCAAAACATGATTGAACAGCTGATTGGATTTATCCTGACAGCTGGATCGTATCACAACTAGGAGAGTCCAAGCATATTAAGCAACACACGGATGAGCATTAACAAAAATGTCTTTCAAGCATCAACACGATAGCATCCCGAGTGGCGCCAGCTAATCAATGCAGCTTATCCGGGAAAGCGGTTGCACGATTCGATCCACATTTCGATAACCGGCGAAGAGCTGCGCTCAGTCGCCATCATAATGTGTCATCCATTACCGAACGTCAGCCGGCGGGATGGGCGCGCGTGACAGACAGTCCACTCCGGAGAGCAGATGCCAGCAGCATGGCCGGAGCGGCACAGCACGGGCGCGCGATGACCACGCGATAAGTCGGCGGCAGCTCGGCCTGGCTCGGGACGAGTCACTCGGTCCGCCGGCGCGCTAATAGACCGGCGCATGTCAGCCGTCGCCGACGCGACGACATTCCGGTGGGCTAATGGCCGTGTTGTGCGCCGGACGCCCTGTTGTTTTCGTTTGTTTCCACGGCTGGTTTGCGTGGAACACACATCAGTGTGCCGCGTATCTGGCGCGACATCGGCCTTCCGCCGCGACCCGCGGCCATCGGCAGTCCCAATCTGCCCAAACACGGCCGCTCTCCGGCCCGCGCTCCACCGCCGCACGGTGTGCTGTCCCCGGTTTGTTGTCCTCGGCTTGTTGTCCTCGGCTTGTTGGCACGTCCGCTGGTAGCACGGCCGACAGCCTGGCCGACCGGTGGCCTGATGCAGCACGGTCGGAGCAGCTGGGCCAGGAACGTACCGGCCGTCTTGATAGCAGTGCGCTGACCCGCTCTTATCTCACAGACTTCGAAATCACCATTGACCGTCACCTGAATTATCAAACGCATGGCGATGCCATGTTTCACAAGTATGCCGTAATCATTATAGCGTTGTCCTACGGGCGACATGTGATACCAAGCGCCAGGCTAAAGAAAGTCGTATACGCTTTGGTGTTACCCACAGTGCAATATTGTATATCTGTGCATGGCTCGTGTGCGGATACCCAGGTGCTCGGTGTGACATTGTATATTCGTGCATGCCTAGTGTGTAGATACCCAGGCGCACGGTGTGATACTGGGCCGCTGACTGTCGCGCAGCCATGCCGCTGACTGTCGCGCAGCCATGTCGCTGACCGTCCAGACAGCCATGCCGCTGACCGTCCAGACAGCCATGCCGCTGGCCGTCCAGACAGCCATGTCACTGACCGTCCAGATAGCTGGGCCGCTGACTGTCCAGACAGCTGGGCCGCTGACTGTCCAGACAGCTGGGCCGCTGAAAGTCCAGACAGCTGGGCCGCTGAAAGTCCAGACAGCTGGGCCGCTGATAGTCCAGACAGCTGGGCCGCTGACTGTCCAGACAGCTGGGCCGCTGACTGTCCAGACAGCTGGGCCGCTGACGGTCCAGACAGCCATATGGCTGACGGTCCAGACAGCTGGGCCGCTGACGGTCCAGACAGCTGGGCCGCTGAAAGTCCATACAGCTGGGCCGCTGAAAGTCCATACAGTTGGGACGCTGACCGTGTTCTTCCCTACGGACAGTCCGGTCCTGACCGCGCCATGACATAGCACTGTGCGGATAGTGCGGCTCCCGACACGTTCTGGTGCCGCACGGTGGGCCGCGGCTGGGCGGAGCGTCGCCGACACGTGACGTGACATGACACCCGCGCAAGCGGCCGCCCCTCCCCCGCGATCGGCAGCCGCCGCGGACGCGTGTTTGCGCCGCACAAACGGTGGCGGTGTCGTCATCGTCATTGTGACCGCGTCTGTCAACAGTCGCCACACGGCTGTTGACAGACGTGGTAGCTGGCACAGCCGTGCGGCCACAGCTGGCAGAGTCGCGTGGCCACAGCTGGCAGAGTCGCGTGGCCACAGCTGGCAGAGTCGCGTGGCCACAGCTGGCAGAGTCGCGTGGCCACAGCTGGCAGAGTCGCGTGGCCACAGCTGGCAGAGTCGCGTGGCCACAGCTGGCAGAGTCGCGTCGCCACAGCTGGCAGAGTCGCGTGGCCACAGCTGGCAGAGTCGCGTGGCCACAGCTGGCAGAGTCGCGTGGCCACAGCTGGCAGAGCCGCGCGGCCACAGCTGGCAGAGTCGCGTGGCCACAGCTGGCAGAGCCGCGTGGCCACAGCTGGCAGAGTCGCGTCGCCACAGCTGGCAGAGCCGCGCGGCCACAGCTGGCAGAGTCGCGCGGCCACAGCTGGCAGAGTCGCGTGGCCACAGCTGGCAGAGTCGCGCGGCCACAGCTGGCAGAGTCGCGCGGCCACAGCTGGCAGAGTCGCGCGGCCACAGCTGGCAGAGTCGCGTGGCCACAGCTGGCAGAGTCGCGTGGCCACAGCTGGCAGAGTCGCGTGGCCACAGCTGGCAGAGTCGCGCGGCCACAGCTGGCAGAGTCGCGTGACCACAGCTGGCAGAGTCGCGTGGCCACAGCTGGCAGAGTCGCGCGGCCACAGCTGGCAGAGTCGCGTGGCCACAGCTGGCAGAGTCGCGTGGCCACAGCTGGCAGAGTCGCGCGGCCACAGCTGGCAGAGTCGCGCGGCAGAGTCGCGCGGCCGCCGATCGCATCGCGTGCCGCGTGTGCACAGGCTCACTGCGCCGTTGGGTCACGAACTGCGGCACAATTCGGCGACACATGCTCGCACCGTTAGCGGTCGGTGCATGTGCATCAGCCAAGATATGTGTCGGCTATTTCCGCCTCAGCGCGCAGCAACTGCAGTGACCATGCAGCGCTGCAGCAACTGCAGTGACTATGCAGTGCTGCGGCAACTGCAGTGACTGCAGTGCAGCGCTCAGCCGTCGTCGTCCGTCGTGTGGGACGTGTTTCGACCGTTCTGCTTTCTCTCCAGTCCCTCGCCCCCACCCCCCTCCCCAGACTGTCCTTCAGTGGAACGCCTCGCGGAGTCGCACTCGGCGCCTGCCCTCCGGAGCCGTGGAGGCCACCGGTGCAGTATGGCCGATCGGTTGCAGCGACCCACCGCCCGTGGATAATGCCGACTCAATCCAACACCGGGGCCGGCGCACGCTCGGTGGACACCCCGCCAGGCAGTCGCATGCTCCGGCGACACTGCTGAAAACACCTCTAATGGTCGACAGACGCCAATCGAGCCGAGACTTTCCCGCGCCCGAGAACAAAGCCGCGCGTAATTGGGCAGCGACCGTGCTGATGTGGCCTGCGTGGACTGTGCTGACCTCGGCACAGAGGCGGCAGGGCTGTTCTTGGCACGGCTATGCGTGGCACGGCTATGCGTGGCACGGCTATGTGTGGCAAAACTATATGCGGTGCGATGGCTATGTGTGGCAAGACTGTGTGGCACGTCTATGTGTAGTACGGCAGTGCATGGCACATGTTGGTACTAACCACTACTGATAACTAGCACGCGGCAGCCGGCGTGATAGGCGGCGTGGACAATTGCCTCCTTTCCCACACGGTAAAGATCCCCTGCTGCTTTTCGACAAGAGTAGGCTAATGCCGGCACCCTGACAAAATAAATTTTCTCGTCGACCCTCCCCTAACCCAACTACAAATTATCTCGCGAAGGAGTAGAACAAACTAAAACACTAAACATCCGGGAGATGTCTCGGGTTCAGACCCCACCTTCAGCACTTTAACGTCACAAACACTACAACGTAAGACTCCTTTAACGTGAATGTATACTTGTCTTAGACTTGCTTACAAAACCACTTGCTTTAAATGCGACTCAAATGACCTCCATGGTCCGGCTCGCCTCTAAGCTCACTATCCCCCCTCCCAGTCCTGCCGTGCTGCAGCGACGAGCATCACCACTGGTTGGTGGTTGGTTATTAGGGTTTTAGGGCGCATGAACTGCATTGGTTATACAGCGCCCATATCAGCATCACCACTGGGCAACACCCAGGTGTGTGAGAACATGACGGTATCTCTAACTACATCCATTTACAAGCACGGGTCGGACTATCTGCCTATGCAGTAAGTGCTGCAAGAAGTCAACCACAAGACCAGTAGTATGTACGACATAGCAAAGCAATTACTGGCCATGCAGTCCAGCATTAAACAAGATATGTTAAATACCTTGACAAGTACTTGATAATTATCCTGCACCTAAAAATCTCCAATCCTCACAAAGCGTTTGGCGTTGGATATATATATATATATATATATATATATATATATATATATATATATATATATATATATATACATATATATATATATATATACATATAGCGAACGTGGTTTAATTGATACGGGCTCCGATATATATATATATATATATATATATATATATATATATATATATATATATATATATATATATATATATATATATATATATATATATATATATATATATATATATATATATCGGAGCCCGTATCAATTAAACCACGTTCGCTCGTTCTTCCAACGCTGGTATCATAATTGCAATACTCCACTTTCCCCTCCACACAAGCACATCCATATACTCAGTTCTGCACCAATTCAGTTCACTTGTAATAGTGGAAGACAGCCATATGACAGCCCATCCGAGTTCCTTTGTGTTCGAGGAACCGGGAACTGGATCTGATGATATCAGGTCAGGAAACCATAAAGTCCGCCGATTGCTATCAGTTTTCCAGCTTCACAGTGGCTGCCGGGCCGAGTTTTCCTCGACACCTCAACAGAACGTGACGGCTGTTCAAGGAGAGGCAGACTGCCGACACACAAGGATACATGGAGCCCCAGTCACTCGACATGTGTGCAAAGTGGGCCTATTTCCCTTCAGCTGACACACGGAATATCTGCATTTTTGTAGGCATAGCCACCTGTCAAACGCAGCGAGGGAAATGCTGCGTTCTTGATGATTAGTGGTGCGGGGACAGACGCGCATCGACTAACCTAACCTAACCTAACTTGATGATTAGTGGTGCGGGGACAGACGCGCATCGCAATCGAAGGGACGACGAGGTAGGGAAATGTCGGAGCCTTTTTTTCTGTTTATGTGATCCAAAGCTCTCCGATACCATATGATAGGTTCGCTCTGTGAAATAGCACACAAGGTTGCACGTGCATCAGAACTCGCATGTAAGAACATTAAATAGCACTATTTCTACAGACAGACATGATGGTAGGCAACAATGAACGGATACATTTTTTTGTGCCGCATTGATTTCAGGCTACCCTCATAGAGCCCTTCCATTCCTACCATTGCTCTTTAGTCATCGACAGGAATGGCGCCTGACGCATGATTACGTCATTCGCACGGTGACCAATCACCGGCGGCGGTCCCTCCTCTCCACATGGCTCCCGGACAGATAAATGTGGCCGAGCGTAACGGCCGACAAAGGGGCACAATCAGCGACCTCTTTACACCGGTGGCGCTGTGACGATAACTCAGCGGCGGCGCTCCGCGGTCCGGCACCGACACGAATTCACTGCCGGTCGGCCGGGCGGCGGGCTCACTTCAGACGCGCCGCGCACGCCGCCAGCAAGCCGCCGCCTCTCCGGCGCACCCGTCCAGCGATGAATTAACAGGTCTTCAAGCGGCTGCACAAATGCGCACGAAGAGCCACCAGATGCCCCCCGCCAGCGCACAGCGAGGCGCTCAGAACAAATTTACATGCCGTAATCGGTGATCGATACCGACGTGCAAGTCACTTAGCGGTCCGGCTCAAAGTGGTCGGCCGATGGCGGGCGGCCGTTCTTTCTGCGGCGGTTTTATGCGACTTTGACAGGGTCTTTATCGGCGATCGGACCAATCAAGCCTCTCCGGGAGTCCGCCGACTGCGATGAGCGTCGGTTCGAAGCCGACCCGCGGCCGCCGACGCCGGCGCACGGCCTCTGCCAGTCATACAGGCGTGCAAAAACCCGGATAATCGCAGCCATCGCGCGCGGCAATTACCGGGCGTGGAACGCCAATTGAAACATACGTCATCGTAATGCCGCCGCCGCCGGCGTGCCTGCATCGCGGCCCGTGCAGCCATGCCAGGCACGGCGGGCCGCGGCGTGGGAGCGTGGTGATACCGTCTGGTGCCGCCTGCAGTCTCCCGGATAGCGTCCTGTTCGACGCGTGCAGTCTCCGCGCGCCGCGGGCTCGCGTGCCGGCCGGGGCAGAGTGCGCTGTCGGCCGACTCCACCCAGCCCAGATATGCGATCGCCGAGCGCCGCGGCTCCCAAGGCCAATTCAGCACGTGCCGGCGCCGGCAAAAAGTGCTGATTCTATTGGCACATCGTGTCGGTGGCTGACTCGACCAGCGCGAGTCGCAGCGATCACGATGACGGCGCGTCACGCGCACACCAGCCCGGCCGTGTTTGCGGACCCGTCGACGGCCGGTAAACACGACGGTACTCTCTCTCTCTCTCTGCCTCCCCTCGCCTCTGCCTCCCAGAGCGACGCAGCTTCGGCCGCCATTACTGTTTGTCCGCCAGATGAGCGTGGCGTGATTTCCAGACTATAATTTCCCCTCTCGCCTGTGCGCCTCTCGGTCGGCGAGGGCACCGCTCGCCCGACTCGCCGGCGAGCCGAGCCGAGCCGCCGAGCGGGGCGGGCCGGCCAATAAAAATATCTGGCCATCGTAAGGAACGCAAACGCTGCAGCGTGCATGATCACTGGCCGTGTCGGGCCGCGGCGAGGTCATGGGGTCACGTGCCGACCCCGGGTCACCGCGACGACGCAGATCTGACGAGCCGATCGGGCGGTTGCGCAACGCGCGTCACTGATTGGACGATTTCCATACAATGCTGGCGCTGCGCGCCCGATGCGCCCGCGCATGCCGACTGCGTAACAAGATTATTAGTGTTCCCATCCATCAGCGCATACAAAGCCCAGCCGGTTACGCTCGGCATACGACTGACACCGGATCGCTTTCCGGAAAATTAGCCGCCGGGTTTGTACTTACTCTTGTACTGTCATCGATGTGTCGGCTCGGGTATCGAGTCCCCTGAGCGTTTGTATCTTGGTGCGTTTGCCATACAGTTGCTTGTAGTATTTGTACTGGTCGCCGTACACAAAACACACTTTCCACCACTGTCGACACATGAGCCGATTGCCGTCTTTGCCAGATGGTTTGGCAGCCATGGCTGAGATATTCCAGTCACCGGTTGACTGCCAAACGCGTCCGGTGTTGTCTCGGCCCTGGAAAAGGTCACCATCGGTCGTCAGACTGAGAGCGAATGCGGGCAGAAGTCGTTGGAAGTGGCCGGAGATGAATGACAACGTCGACTAACGCAGGTCTATCTGGGGGACTATGATGCGAAATAAACTCACGCAGTTCGAAATGGTCCGGAACTCGTCGCAAAGCTTACCGCCATACCACTCCACAACACCAACTCAAGAAACAGCGAATACGAATGACGAAATGCATGCACCGAGATGCCGCTGGAATAATTCAGACTGCTGGTAGCCATAATTGTGAAGCAGCAATCCACAAAGTGGTTGTGAAGCAAACATTCTGACTTAGGCCTCAAAAACTTCGGAAGACTTTGCAAATTTTGAACATGACCTGAATCATAATTTACGCCTTGTTAGAATGCGCCCAGAGCTTCGGGAAGCAGCCTCATTTGTATAGCGAACAAGGTAGCTGAAAGCCAGACTGAAATGATAAATTACAGAATGTATTTGCTATCCAACAAACAGCTCCATCACTTACGAGCAGCGCTAGGATTTCGTGGCATAGAAGGCAAAAGGCTTACGTAGACGTATGGGCTTTTCAAAATCTCGGAAACAGATCGTTCCCACCAATGGAAACGCAAGTCATGCGGACGCTTCATCAAACCGCTTACAACACATGGCATAATGAATGACTAGTAATTAATCCATTTATCAAAATAGTCACGGGTTCTTTTTGCGTTCATGAATGGCCGGCCTAATAGCAAATAGATCCAGGCGTGGGGTGGTTGACAAGGCCCATAGGACACACAAATTGAGTTGACCTTTTCAGTTCTTCAATAAGCGATGTTTTAACAAGCGGTTCTTAGCAATTGGAGTAAACAGTCTCAACTTAATGCAGTGCATTGCAGCAGGCTGACGACAGGAAAATAACGACTTGGATACACCTTTTTCGCACCCTCGATTTCGACTGACCTGTCAGAATCCCTCGTGGGCAACTCTCGAGTGGAGCAAATCACCGACCCACACCTCTCGCTTGGTCACTTCGCCAATCATCAACACAACCACTCCACATGCCGCGACAACCTCCGAGCCCCGGCACACCTCGCCCCGTACTGCTGGATCCTGCCGCCGCGCCGCCCGGCCCGACCAGTCCATTCTGGAGGCGGCGGGGGAGGCCGCACACTGGAGCTGGCTAATAACCGAGCGGTCTTGGAGCGCACCCACCGATGCCGGGCACAGATGTTCCCAAAGATGTTCGCTTCATGGACAATTATGCTCAAAGCTGTGATCGAATTGCCACGGCATGTCTTGCGATGAAGACGCATTATGTGGAGATAAGACCGATTCAACGAGGTGGCCACACCGTAATGGTGGTATTGTGTAGGTCCGGATCCGTCACATCTGCACGGGCGGCGTCTTCATGAGCAGGAAGTGGCCGGAATCGGCTCCGGTCAAGCACTGCTTCGGCTCATGCGAGCATTACCAGACCGATTCCACTGCGGTCCGCGACCGTTCCCACGATTCCGGCACCCCGAGCGCCAGCGGTTGTGGTTCCCCAAGTCGGCGGCAAAAAAGGCACCCACGTTTAGAGCGCATGACTCCATTTCGTCTTGCCCGGTTGCCCATGGCATGGCAAGCTTGGTAGTCTAACGTGTCTCGCTGAAAACCAACAGCAAAGCGGCGTAGTTTCCCGAACGGATCAGCATCGCCATCGTCCAACGACGCTCGCGAACTAAATTGCTTCTCTAGGAGCCGGCAGCTGCGCACCAAGCGCGAGCGGCGGCAAGGACGATTTGGGGCTATTAGCCTCTTGGCAGCTGCCGCCGGCGGATGCAAGACCAAAGTAAGGCGATTCTGGCGGTAATGCGACTCGGTTGAGCTGGCCGTGTGGCCGTGTCTTCCATCTGCCGTCGACCGAACGGCTGCCGGCGGAGGGGTTCTTGTCCAGGCGGACGTTAAGCGGCCACCGCTCACCGCTGATGGGCTTTGCCAAGCTCGCGCAAGTCCAGCCACGGTGATAACCCGGCCGCTCCGCTATGTTCTCGGAACACTTAATTAAGTCCGGACGGTGAGCAGGTGATACTGACACGTGCAGAGCGGTGACCTGCAAGTCTGGCCGGCGTCGGCCCAGCCGACTGCACGGGCTCGGCAGACGGACAGCTGGCACCAACAGGTGGGCTGCGCCCGCACGCGGCCATGACACCACCTGGGCCGGCGACGGCTCAGATGCCCGCGGCCAGACACGCAACCGTCAGAGCACGGCTCCTCCGCGGCCAGACACGGGACCGTCAGAGCACGGCTCCTCCGCGGCCAGACACGTGACGACCAGAGCACGGCTCCTCCGCGGCCAGACACGTGACGACCAGAGCACGGCTCCTCCGCGACCAGACACGGGACCGTCAGAACACGGCTCCTCCGCGGCCAGACACGGGACCGTCAGAGCACGGCTCCTCCGCGGCCAGACACGGGACCGTCAGAGCACGGCCCCTCCGCGGCCAGACACGTGACGACCAGAGCACGGCTCCTCCGCGACCAGACACGGGACCGTCAGAGCACGGCCCCTCCGCGGCCAGACACGTGACGACCAGAGCACGGCTCCTCCGCGACCAGACACGGGACCGTCAGAACACGGCTCCTCCGCGGCCAGACACGTGACGACCAGAGCACGGCTCCTCCGCGACCAGACACGGGACCGTCAGAGCACGGCTCCTCCGCGGCCAGACACGTGACGACCAGAGCACGGCTCCTCCGCGACCAGACACGGGACCGTCAGAGCACGGCTCCTCCGCGGCCAGACACGTGACGACCAGAGCACGGCTCCTCCGCGACCAGACACGGGACCGTCAGAGCACGGCTCCTCCGCGGCCAGACACGGGACCGTCAGAGCACGGCCCCTCCGCGGCCAGACACGGGACCGTCAGAGCACGGCTCCTCCGCGGCCAGACACGTGACGACCAGAGCACGGCTCCTCCGCGACCAGACACGGGACCGTCAGAACACGGCTCCTCCGCGGCCAGACACGGGACCGTCAGAGCACGGCTCCTCCGCGACCAGACACGGGACCGTCAGAGCACGGCCCCTCCGCGGCCAGACACGTGACGACCAGAGCACGGCTCCTCCGCGGCCAGACACGTGACGACCAGAGTACAGCTCCTCCATGCGCAGACAGCTACATGTTGAATGCTGATACGCACTAGAAAGTGGTTGGTGAATGTTTGTGAACAGCCTTGTTAGAAACCTTGAGGCACGTAGCTACGTATTCAACTTCCTTTTCTTCAAACCTGTTGCGCCTGACATGGCACCAGAACATCACTTTGTCGGCGCCGTGATGCACACTACAGACCATGAAAGATAAAGCTGCATCGATAGCAATGCCCGTTTCTCAAACCAGTATCGCAGCCACACAGTGTGCATGGGACAGGCAAGCGTCCGTGACGACTACAGCAAGCTTCGGTTCCAGGAAGCTTATGCCATGGGACAAACGCATGTCAAAATGAGGTTGGGAGAACTGTTCCAGAAGGCGTAATGGCTGCGTCGCTGCATACAACTGTACTAATTTACCTACTTAACACTGCTGGGAATATTCCAAGCAGATCAGTTTGAAGACCTGGAACGCTCTATTTTCCATTTGGTCGATATCTGAGATGAGATGAGTTGTCAGTAGTGTTGAGTAACGGCACCGCGGTGCACCACCGGACGTGTATTCTGTAGTGCGTCCAATGCATAGAGACCACAATACAACAATACTCCGCACAGACATTAATACTCAAGAAGGCATCAGCGATTAATCAACGACATTAGTCAAAACAGAACAATGTTCCGGAGGAACACGAGCATAGAGAACATATTTGTGCATACCTCCTGGCAATTTCACACGGTCTCCAACGCTCCATCGAATCTCCACTTCAGCACTGATGCACGCCAAGATAGTCACACCGCCATGCAGCACATGTGTACCGACAGCTGAAACCTCACAAAGATCATCAGCAGCTCGTCCATCGTGGAGCCGGGGGAAGGGGAGAAGGCGACGATAATGGGGACGAGGGCGGGGAAGACACAGGGCGGGGTTGAGATGCGATGGAATGGAATAATCTGAGATGAGGTGAGACGGGACCGGGTGGTATGGGACGGAGGAAAGGACGCAAATGGGGTCGAAGACAGGGGAGGGCGGAAGAGGCTCGTTTGAGGTGGAGTTGAGGTGGAGTGAAAGGGGGAAGGAAACGGAAGAGAGAACCGCAACTAACGATAGAAGTGGGATACTGTGTCGCGGCCGGAGGCGGAGACGGGATGGGGCGTGGGAGAAAACAGGAACGGATACGTGGACCGGGTCAGAAAACCGTGACAGGGTGGCGAGGACGAGGAGAACGTGAACGAAGCCGGCGGAAGGGTTTGACGGACGAAGCCGCGGCGGCCGGACGGGTCGCAGCGGAGGCCGGCCGCCCCGCCGCGTCGGGGCGCGACACGTATCGAGTTCTCCCCCGACACGGCTCGGACAGATGACGGCCTCTCGCCTTGTCACGGTGACATCTCGACAAGCGGGCCGGATGACAAACGAGCCGCACCTGGCACATACATCTGCATCTGCTCAGGTGCGGTCGCCGCCGTGCGTCAGCAATTAGCAGTGGGGCGGCGGCCAGCGTCGGGCGCCGCCCCACTGCGGCAGGACCGCCGCCGCTTACGGCACTCAGCACAGACGAGGTGGCCAACACGGGGAGATAGGAGGTGGGTGGTCATGCTGTCAGCTCTCGATGAGATGAGACGCTGACGGAAGCAACGGCGGAACCCTCAGAATGTGCGCCTCAGCGTGATGCAACCAAACTTCGCACCAGACGATACTTGAAGTAGAGGGCAAGAAGAGACATGTTCAGGAGGGACTTCGAACACAGCTCTCAGATGTTAGCGGTATATTTCCATTGCATTCTACCATGCTGAATGCACTATTTTGAAGCAGACCAATTCACTTCCCAGAATAGTAAAAATGATAACAACTATATTGATTGGGAAGAACAACCAGCGTAGTAATTCTGGCAAAGTGTACGGGCGCATTAAAAGAATGACCAGAAGGCTGAGAAAGCTGAATGCGAGACGCGAGGCGAGAAGTGGGCGGAGTGCTCCGATGACCAACTGGAATGGCCACGACCATGGGGGCCGAAGTCCCGATGGCCACGACCATGGGGGCCGAAGTCCCGATGGCCACGACCATGGGGGCCGAAGTCCCGATGGCCACGACCATGGGGGCCGAAGTCCCGATGGCCACGACCATGGGGGCCGAAGTCCCGATGGCCACGACCATGGGGGCCGAAGTCCCGATGGCCACGACCATGGGGGCCGAAGTCCCGATTCCGATGCTGAGCACCGAACATCGGAATCAGGACATTCCGGGGAGACGCGGCAGGCACCGAGCATCGGAATCAGGACATTCCGGAGAGGCGCGGCAGGCACCGAGCATCGGAATCAGGACATTCCGGGGAGACGCGGCAGGCACCGAGCATCGGAATCAGGACATTCCGGAGAGACGCGGCAGGCACCGAGCATCGGAATCAGGACATTCCGGAGAGACGCGGCAGGCACCGAGCATCGGAATCAGGACATTCCGGAGAGACGCGGCAGGCACCGATCATCGGAATCAGGACATTCCGGAGAGACGCGGCAGGCACCGAGCATCGGAATCAGGACATTCCGGAGAGACGCGGCAGGCACCGAGCATCGGAATCAGGACATTCCGGAGAGACGCGGCAGGCACCGAGCATCGGAATCAGGACATTCCGGGGAGACGCGGCAGGCACCGAGCATCGGAATCGGGACATTGCGGAGAGACGCGGCGTGTTCGTTGCGAGAGGCGCAGTTCGCTCCAACACGACCGCTGCGCCGATACAATCAATACGAAACGCTCGGCCAGCACACTGGACAGAGCTGTCAGGAGAACAGTGGGGAGGGGATCGATCACCGAGCGAAGGTGGCTCCGGTCGGCAGACGGGCGCAGCCACAGCACACAACAGCCAGTGGCTGATGGAACAATTCCGATCAATCCCAGGCCAGCCGAACGGCATGTACTGACATCCGAACGGCATGTACTGACATCTGAGAGGCATTTGGAAGGCAGGTGACTTACCGTGTGATAAAACAATGCAGGCAAAGAATGGGTCCAGTTCATTACATTTTACAGTTGCCGGAATGCACTAGCTCGCATTATTCGAATGACGTCCACTGAGCCTGACTGGCCGGTGAACGAAACCATTGCCTGTGATTCCATCCAGAACACAGGATCAATACCTGTCTCGGCATTTTCATCGCGCAAGTCCCCGCTGTCCTTGCGTGCCAGACCGAATGTTCCGGGCCTTCAGCACATGCTTTTGGCATCGCAAGGACGCCGGTGTGACGTGGCGTAGCAGCACCGCGCGTGGGCTCCAACTCTCCCGACTTACATCACCGGAAATGAATCACTCACCAATAACGTGTCCATTAACTTCTGCCCGTCTGAGAGCGGATATTGTGCCGTGGCCAGCATCCTGCACGGCCAGGCGGGTGCGTCGAGATCCCGGGCAGGAAGTGAACACATCGGAGAGCCAGTGGAAGCCCGCGGATCCGTTACCGAGAGCGCCGACCGCCGCCGGCGTCCGCGTAGCATTCATTCCGGATTCATTAATCTCCCTCACATGCATATGCAGGGTGCCATTTGGATATTTGCCGTGCGGTGCGTGTGCGCGGAGCGGGGCCACAGGTGAAGGGTGGCGGACACGACCGGTGGTGTCAGGTCAGACCGAGACCGAGACCGCGACGGGCCGGGTCAGGTCAGGTCAGGTCAAAGGGCGGCGGACATGACCGGTGGTGTCAGGTCAGACCGAGACTGCGACGGGTCGTATCAGGCCAAAGGGTGACGGACATGACCGGCGGTGTCAGGTCAGACCGAGACTGCGACGGGTCGTATCAGGCCAAAGGGTGACGGACATGACCGGCGGTGTCAGGTCAGACCGAGACTGCGACGGGTCGTATCAGGCCAAAGGGTGACGGACATGACCGGCGGTGTCAGGTCAGACCGAGACTGCGACGGGTCGTATCAGGCCAAAGGGTGACGGACATGACCGGCGGTGTCAGGTCAGACCGAGACTGCGACGGGTCGTATCAGGCCAAAGGGTGACGGACATGACCGGCGGTGTCAGGTCAGACCGAGACTGCGACGGGTCGTATCAGGCCAAAGGGTGACGGACATGACCGGCGGTGTCAGGTCAGACCGAGACTGCGACGGGTCGTATCAGGCCAAAGGGTGACGGACATGACCGGCGGTGTCAGGTCAGACCGAGACTGCGACGGGTCGTATCAGGCCAAAGGGCGGCGGACATGACCGGCGGTGTCAGGTCAGACCGAGACTGCGACGGGTCGTATCAGGCCAAAGGGTGACGGACATGACCGGCGGTGTCAGGTCAGACCGAGACTGCGACGGGTCGTATCAGGCCAAAGGGTGACGGACATGACCGGCGGTGTCAGGTCAGACCGAGACTGCGACGGGCCGGGTCAGGTCAAAGGGTGGCGGGCACGACCGGTGGTGTCAGGTCAGACCGAGACTGCGACGGGTCGTATCAGGCCAAAGGGTGACGGACATGACCGGCGGTGTCAGGTCAGACCGAGACTGCGACGGTCCGTGTCAGGTCAAAGGGTGACGGACATGACCGGCGGTGTCAGGTCAGACCGAGACTGCGACGGGTCGTATCAGGCCAAAGGGTGACGGACATGACCGGCGGTGTCAGGTTAGACCGAGACTGCGACGGGTCGTATCAGGCCAAAGGGTGACGGACATGACCGGCGGTGTCAGGTCAGACCGAGACTGCGACGGGCCGGGTCAGGTCAAAGGGTGGCGGGCACGACCGGTGGTGTCAGGTCAGACCGAGACTGCGACGGTCCGTGTCAGGTCAAAGGGTGACGGACATGACCGGCGGTGTCAGGTCAGACCGAGACTGCGACGGTCCGTGTCAGGTCAAAGGGTGACGGACATGACCGGCGGTGTCAGGTCAGACCGAGACTGCGACGGGTCGTATCAGGCCAAAGGGTGACGGACATGACCGGCGGTGTCAGGTCAGACCGAGACTGCGACGGGTCGTATCAGGCCAAAGGGTGACGGACATGACCGGCGGTGTCAGGTCAGACCGAGACTGCGACGGGTCGTATCAGGCCAAAGGGTGACGGACATGACCGGCGGTGTCAGGTCAGACCGAGACTGCGACGGGTCGTATCAGGCCAAAGGGTGACGGACATGACCGGCGGTGTCAGGTCAGACCGAGACTGCGACGGGTCGTATCAGGCCAAAGGGTGACGGACATGACCGGTGGTGTCAGGTCAGACCGAGACTGCGACGGTCCGTGTCAGGTCAAAGGGTGGCGGACATGACCGGTGGTGTCAGGTCAGACCGAGACTGCGACGGTCCGTGTCAGGTCAAAGGGCGGCGGACATGACCGGCGGTGTCAGGTCAGACCGAGACTGCGACGGGTCGTATCAGGCCAAAGGGCGGCGGGCACGACCGGTGGTGTCAGGTTAGACCGAGACTGCGACGGTCCGTGTCAGGTCAAAGAGTGACGGACATGACCGGCGGTGTCAGGTCAGACCGAGACTGCGACGGGCCGTGTCAGGTCAAAGGGTGGCGGACATGACCGGTGGTGTCAGGTCAGACCGAGACTCCGACGGGCCAGGTCAGGTCAAAGGGTGGCGGACATGACCGGCGGTGTCAGGTCAGACCGAGACTGCGACGGGCCGTGTCAGGTCAAAGGGTGGCGGACATGACCGGTGGTGTCAGGTCAGACCGAGACTGCGACGGGCCGGGTCAGGTCAAAGGGTGGCGGACATGACCGGTGGTGTCAGGTCAGACCGAGACTGCGACGGTCCGTGTCAGGTCAAAGGGTGGCGGACATGACCGGCGGTGTCAGGTCAGACCGAGACTGCGACGGGCCGTGTCAGGTCAAAGGGTGGCGGACATGACCGGCGGTGTCAGGTCAGACCGAGACTGCGACGGTCCGTGTCAGGTCAAAGGGTGGCGGACATGACCGGTGGTGTCAGGTCAGACCGAGACTGCGACGGTCCGTGTCAGGTCAAAGGGTGGCGGACATGACCGGCGGTGTCAGGTCAGACCGAGACTGCGACGGGCCGTGTCAGGTCAAAGGGTGGCGGACATGACCGGTGGTGTCAGGTCAGACCGAGACTGCGACGGGTCGTATCAGGCCAAAGGGCGCGGGCACGACCGGTGGTGTCAGGTCAGACCGAGACTGCGACGGGTCGTATCAGGTCAAAGGGTGGCGGACATGACCGGTGGTGTCAGGTCAGACCGAGACCGCGACGGGTCGTATCAGGCCAAAGGGCGGCGGGCAACCGGTGGTGTCAGGTCAGACCGAGACTGCGACGGGTCGTATCAGGCCAAAGGGTGACGGACAACCGGTGGTGTCAGGTCAGACCGAGACTGCACGGGTCGTATCAGGCCAAAGGGCGGCGGGCACAACCGGCGGTGTCAGGTCAGACCGAGACTGCGACGGGCCGTGTCAGGTCAAAGGGTGGCGGACATGACCGGTGGTGTCAGGTCAGACCGAAACTGCGACTGACCGTGTCAGGTCAAAGATGGCCGGCACGGAGTCGTGTCCGGTCAAACACGATGCCGGGATGCAGTGGTGTCGGGTCAGAACGGGGCTGGTGCATAGCTGTGGGCTGGTGCATAACTGTGGGCCGGTGCATAGCTGTCATGGTAGGTAAACATCCAGAGTTGAACCGAGTCAGATCAGGGAACGAAATTGAGCCGTGTCTGGCCGGGGATCGGACATGACCCATGTTTGGTCATGGATCGGACTGGAGCCGTGTCAGGTCAGGGATCGGACTGGACATCCGTGTCAGGTCAGGGATCGGACTGGAGCCATGTCCTATCAGGGATCGGAATGGAGTTCCGTGTCAGGTCAGAGATCGGACTGGAGCCGTGTCAGGTCAGGGATCAGACTGGGGTCCCGTGCCAGGTCAGAGATCGGACTGGAGCCGTGTCTGGTCAGGGATCAGACTGGGGTCCCGTGCCAGGTCACGCAGCCGATCAGATCGTGGCCAGATCAGACCCGTGACAGTCAGATCACGGCGACATCAGGTCAGCCAGCTGGCGTTGGCAAGTCAGTGAGGGCCGGTCAGCCAGTCCTGCCGACTGGCCTCTTCCGGGCCGGTTTCCTCCTGTGGTGAGACCAATGACGTGGTGAGTAGGGCGGCGCCGGACGTCCCGGCGCGCCCCTCCGCCTGCCCAGTGACGAGCGTCTCAACAGGTGGTGCCCGACTGCCGGGCAGAATCACCACCGACGGCCGCCCATTCAGCCGAGCAGCACGTGCCGAGCGCACGGCCAGCCCGCTGCAGCGGACGGTCGGAGCGACGGCAGCAGCCGGCCGCACGGCCGCTCCAGATTAGCTTCCGACTGTGATGGGCTGTAACCGGAGGCGGGCTCACCGCGCGCCCGGTTCAGCGTTGCCGTTTAATTGGGACTGCGCCCCAGTGGCCGGCGCTGGGCGGGCAGGACGCCGGTCTGGGCGGGTGCGGCTCGCAGCGGCCGTGGCCGGCGGCGTGATGGCTCGATTGTCAGCCCCAGGGCCTGATTCTAGCGACGGTGTGATCGGCCCGGTTGTTGACCCCCGGGCCTGACACGAGCGACAGGGCTGCTGCGGCGGCCCGGACGCCCGTGTCGGCGCGGTGTGTTATTAGCCCATTGGAGAAATTAACGTGTTTGTTATTGGAGGGCGGCGGGTCGCGTCCTCCAATAATAACAGTCAGCTGGTCGTGGCGACTGACGGCGAGAGTCAGCTGTTCGTGGCGACTGGCGGCGAGAGTCAGCTGTTCGTGGCGACTGGCGGAGAGAGTCAGCTGGTCGTGGTCGTCGCAGGCGGCCAGCGCATGGCCAGAAGCGCAGCGAACAGGTGTCCTGTTACTGCGTATTTATGTGTGTGTATATGTGTGCGTTCGTACGCGCGTGCATGCGTGCGTGTGTGCATGCGTGCGTGCGTGCGTGTGCAGGTGGGCGGCGCCCCGCGAGCGTTTTACAAAGCGAGTCGTTGGGCCGCCCGGCACGGCGACTCTGGATCAGATGGATCGCTCCGCCGGCGGTGTGTTTTCATGCGAGTCGAATATGCATCAGCGGCGCCATCACGGCGTGGGCCAGTGTAAGCGACGCGCCTGATCCCATCAGCTGCCGCATATGCTTACCGAGCAGGTACACCCGGCGCGCGCGCACATACGCGGCCATGGAACGACTGTGGAGCACCTCCCGATCGCTCTCCCCACAAATTGGAACACTTCCCTGAACGCATTCCGCAGAAATGTACATTCCGCAGAAATGTAGACGAGTGCCGTACAGGTGGGTCATCAGTGAAAGATCAGTGATGCCGAGCCGGACGCAGACATGATGTAGGGGGAGGGGACGAGTGGTCTAGGGGTAAGATGCTCGTCTCACAATCGGGACGAGGGGGAGGGGACGAGTGGGGGTGACGTGGGGGGGGGGGGAGTGGAGCGCGTGACGGCCTTCTCCGCTGGGGGTCGACGCGGGCACGTGTTCACCACGATCACGCATCCACGGCTTTCATCAGCGCCAATTACTAGAAATCGTGAACATCAACGGCCCATGGAATCATTAATTCTGCAGACTGATATCAAAGAGCGCGTGGGGTCACTGCTGTGATATCAAAGGGCGCATGGCGTCACTGCCGCGATCAGGTGACCCAGATTCCGCCCAGCCAGGGCCGCAACCCCACCCCATCGGATGGCTAGACGCTTCGTCTGCTTCGGCGGCCGGCAGAGCCAGCAAAACTGCAATAGCCTTAGTCAGACGGACGCTAATAACGGCTGAGCTGAAATCAATTCCGGGAGACGCCGTTGTAAATTGCCTGGAAGACCAGCGGCGACGCTTTCATGCGGCTGGCGGACGGCCATTTTTCACGGCGGACGCTGGCACGAGCTGACCCCGGCCGCGAGTTGACGACGAGAAACGGAAGGCCGGTCCACCGCGTCGCCAACTGCATTATTTGCCGCGGCTCATCACCAATTAGACCGACGAGCGGCAGCGCGCCGACGAGATTCGATCGCCGACTCCAGCACGCCGCCGAGATTGCGCCCCGCTCCGACTGATCTTTGTCTCGATCTGATCGCTCGATTGCCCTCCGTGACGCGAACAGGGAAAGTAATTCGGGCGTCGCCGGAACAGTGCAATTGGCCCCACTTACTTCCAGAAATAGGTGGCAAAGTTGGTAAGCCACGGGTCACGGCACATCTCATATGCAGTCGATGCGGCAGGACAGCGCGAAACAAGGCTGGTGCATGCGGTGATGGCGGTTGCGCCGGCTGTGAAGCGCCGGCCGTGAAGCGCCGGCCGTGAAGCGCCGGTCGTGAAGCGCCGGTCGTGAAGCGCTGGCCGTGAAGCGCCGGCCGTGAAGCGCCGGCAGCCTGTGCAGACCGGTGTATCACCACGTGACCAGGACCGGTCTCACGGTGTGCCGTCCAGCAACGCGCCGTGGCGTCGCGCAGGCATCAAGTCACCGCTGAACTCCAGGCCAGGAGTAGACGAGTTGGGACCACATGGCTGTGGTACCGCGACCACATGGCTGTGGTACCGCGACCACATGGCTGTGGTACCGCGACCACATGGTTGTGGTACCGAGACCACATGAGTGGGGTACCCTGACCACATGGCTGTGGTATCGCGACTACATGGTTGTGGTACCGCGACCACATGGCTATGTTATCGCGACTACATGGCTTTGGTATCGCGACTAAATGGCTGGGGTACCGCGACCACATGACTGGGGTACCGCGACCATATGGCTGTAGAACCACGACCACATGGCTGTGGTACCACGTCCACATGGCTGTAGTACCGCGGCCACATGGCTGTAGTACCGCAAGTTGTGATCACATGGCTGTGGTACCGCGCTTCAAATTGGTGAGCGACAGAACACCTTTGACGAAACATATCCACAAGGAGTGTGACAGAATACTTGCCCTATGTTGGGAAGTATGTGTTCTTGCTCTATGTGTTCTTGCTCAGTCCATGGATACTGATTTATCTGTGTGTTGTAGCGCGGCCCATGTATTATGACTTCTCTATGTGTTGTTGCTCAGCCCATGGAATATGACTTCTCCATGTGTTGTTGCTCAGCACATGGATTTTGCAGGCAAGGGCGTTGGCTTTCCATCTCTTTGTGGGCGCCCATCCGGGTACCCACAGTTAATTGCCATCTCAAATATTTATTTTCATTTATATTTACTTCTTTATTTGCATGCAGAGACATCCACACAACATGATGGCTATCAGTGTGCCCGTAGCAATATATGATCATAATCTATGCAGGCAACATGTGGAGGGAGCTTAATTAGAAGCACGGGATGGAGAGGACACGAGGACAGAAGGAATAGGACTACCGTATCGGGACTCGAGGTTCGGGATGCGGCAATGGGGTGTACTGATTAAGGAACTGATCATCAGACTTGGGTGTATTTTCTGAATAACCAACCTTAAGCCGTGTGGGCACGGACAATAAATAATGCTCAGTAAATCACACCCATGCTATAGACTCAGACTTGGATCCGCGGACTCCATCTACATTCCATGGTGCATTAATGGTTTTATAACTGTAGACATAAGCGCAGAACTGCCCGGATGGACCATCGCCAGACCGCTTGTCGAGGGAGCGGTGCCAGACCGTCTGCGGAGAGAGCAGTGCACTGGCTGACCGTCTGCGGAGAGAGCAGTGCACTGGCTGACCGTATGTGGAGAGAGCAGTGCACTGGCTGACTGTCTGCGGAGAGAGCAGTGCACTGGCTGACCGTCTGCGGAGAGAGCAGTGCACTGGCTGACCGTCTGCGGAGAGAGCAGTGCACTGGCTGACCATCTGCGGAGAGAGCAGTGCACTGGCTGACCGTCTGTGGAGAGAGCAGTGCACTGGCTGACCGTCTGCGGAGAGAGCAGTGCACTGGCTGACCGTCTGCGGAGAGAGCAGTGCACTGGCTGACCGTCTGCGGAGAGAGCAGTGCCAGACAGCCTATGTGCAGAGCAGTGCACCGGCTGCACTTCAGCTGAGCCGACATCTGCGCTGCGCACTGATTGCAGGTCAGCCCGTCTGCAGCCCGCAGGTCAGCCCGTCAGCCCGTCAGCACGGCTGCAGACGGCAGTGGTTGCCGGAGTGCCGCCAACGTGCGCACAGATGGCGTCCCGGGCGCGTGACGTTCGTCATTCGAGCAATCGATGCGTCATAAAACCACCAAATCAGCCATCCGCCGGCGACCGGCGACCCGGCTACCCACAGGGCGTCGAGGTCACGGCTGGGTCAGGTGACCGTTAGCCGACGGTCACAGTCCCACCGGCCCTGGCCGACGCGGGCGACAGCGGACAGTGACACGGCACCACACCTCTGCCCCGTCCCCCGACTCTTCTCGCCGGAATCGTTAACAAACAAGTCCCGCAGGAGACGAGCAGGTGCAAAGCGGAACGAGTCCCACGATCATTAATACTTTACGACAACTTATCTGATCATGTGACAGCCAGAAATATGACTGCTTGCACGCGGGAGACGCACACATTAGAAGATAAGTTAGAGGGTAGACATGCTCCGTCACGCTCTGCCTCGGTGAGAAAATCCCTTGAATGCTCTGCCTAGCCTGTTCCTGGATACAACGCCAGGACGACGCGCAATGACCTGTGCGGTTGCATCTCACCCATTGGTGGACGCCATGTCAGATTGTCATTGGTGGACGCCATGTCAGATTGTCATTGGTGGACGCCATGTCAGATTGTCATTGGTGGACGCCATGTCAGATTGTCATTGGTGGACGCCATGTCAGATTGTCATTGGTGGACGCCATGTCAGATTGTCATTGGTGGACGCCATGTCAGATTGTCATTGGTGGACGCCATGTCAGATTGTCATTGGTGGACGCCATGTCAGATTGTCATTGGTGGACGCCATGTCAGATTGTCATTGGTGGACGCCATGTCAGATTGTCATTGGTGGACGCCATGTCAGATTGTCATTGGTGGACGCCATGTCAGATTGTCATTGGTGGACGCCATGTCAGATTGTCATTGGTGGACGCCATGTCAGATTGTCATTGGTGGACGCCATGTCAGATTGTCATTGGTGGACGCCATGTCAGATTGTCATTGGTGGACGCCATGTCAGATTGTCATTGGTGGACGCCATGTCAGATTGTCATTGGTGGACGCCATGTCAGATTGTCATTGGTGGACGCCATGTCAGATTGTCATTGGTGGACGCCATGTCAGATTGTCATTGGTGGACGCCATGTCAGATTGTCATTGGTGGACGCCATGTCAGATTGTCATTGGTGGACGCCATGTCAGATTGTCATTGGTGGACGCCATGTCAGATTGTCATTGGTGGACGCCATGTCAGATTGTCATTGGTGGACGCCATGTCAGATTGTCATTGGTGGACGCCATGTCAGATTGTCATTGGTGGACGCCATGTCAGATTGTCATTGGTGGACGCCATGTCAGATTGTCATTGGTGGACGCCATGCGGACCATGTCAGAGTGTGAGGCTGACGAACCAGCGCATTCTTCAGGCCGCAGGGATGCACTCACCGCCGTGCCGGTGCTGCAACGCCGGACTCACACGGTCTCTTTCACCCCGCCCACCAGCCCTTCATCCCTCCCTCCCCCTCCCCTACCTGTCACTGCAGAGGTGCAGCACGTGCAGAGCTAGTGTGAGCCGTCGTCGCCCGTGCTTTGTCCACACTCACGGTTCGTCGCCGCTGCTCACCGCTGCCGCTTACCTGGAACAAACAAATGAGATGTTATCGGCGGCGAGGCCGTAAATCACGGCGTTTATGCGGCGTTTTTACGAGTGGCTCGCCGACTGCGATCAAGAGGCACGACCCGTGCGGGGCGGCGGCGGCGATGGCGGCGGCCGAGGTGGTGGGAGTGGACGGCTGGTGGCCCGAGGTTAGCCGGCCGAGGTGGTGAGAGTGGACGACTGGTGGTCCGAGGTTAGCCGGCTGAGGTGGTGGGAGTGGACGGCTGGTGGTCCGAGGTTAGCCGGCCGAGGTGGTGAGAGTGGACGGCTGGTGGCCCGAGGTTAGCCGGCTGAGGTGGTGGGAGTGGACGGCTGGTGGCCCGAGGTTAGCCGGCCAAGGTGGTGGGAGTGGACGGCTGGTGGTCCGAGGTTAGCCGGCTGAGGTGGTGGGAGTGGACGGCTGGTGGCCCGAGGTTAGCCGGCCAAGGTGGTGGGAGTGGACGGCTGGTGGTCCGAGGTTAGCCGGCTGAGGTGGTGAGAGTGGACGACTGGTGGCCCGAGGTTAGCCGGCCGAGGTGGTGGGAGTGGACGGCTGGTGGTCCGAGGTTAGCCGGCCGAGGTGGTGGGAGTGGACGGCTGGTGGTCCGAGGTTAGCCGGCCAAGGTGGTGGGAGTGGACGACTGGTGGCCCGAGGTTAGCCGGCCAAGGTGGTGGGAGTGGACGACTGGTGGCCCGAGGTTAGCCGGCCAAGGTGGTGAGAGTGGACGACTGGTGGCCCGAGGTTAGCCGGCCAAGGTGGTGGGAGTGGACGGCTGGCGGCCCGAGGTTAGCCGGCCGAGGTGGTGAGAGTGGACGACTGGTGGCCCGAGGTTAGCCGGCCAAGGTGGTGGGAGTGGACGGCTGGTGGTCCGAGGTTAGCCGGCCAAGGTGGTGGGAGTGGACGACTGGTGGCCCGAGGTTAGCCGGCCAAGGTGGTGAGAGTGGACGACTGGTGGCCCGAGGTTAGCCGGCCAAGGTGGTGGGAGTGGACGGCTGGCGGCCCGAGGTTAGCCGGCCGAGGTGGTGAGAGTGGACGACTGGTGGCCCGAGGTTAGCCGGCCAAGGTGGTGGGAGTGGACGGCTGGTGGTCCGAGGTTAGCCGGCCGAGGTGGTGAGAGTGGACGACTGGTGGCCCGAGGTTAGCCGGCCGAGGTGGTGGGAGTGGACGACTGGTGGCCCGAGGTTAGCCGGCCAAGGTGGTGGGAGTGGACGGCTGGTGGTCCGAGGTTAGCCGGCCGAGGTGGTGAGAGTGGACGACTGGTGGCCCGAGGTTAGCCGGCCGAGGTGGTGGGAGTGGACGACTGGTGGCCCGAGGTTAGCCGGCCAAGGTGGTGGGAGTGGACGGCTGGTGGTCCGAGGTTAGCCGGCCGAGGTGGTGGGAGTGGACGGCTGGCGGCCCGAGGTTGGCCGGCCAAGGTGGTGGGAGTGGACGGCTGGTGGTCCGAGGTTAGCCGGCCAAGGTGGTGGGAGTGGACGGCTGGCGGTCCGAGGTTAGCCGGCCGAGGTGGTGGGAGTGGACGGCTGGTGGTCCGAGGTTAGCCGGCCGAGGTGGTGGGAGTGGACGGCTGGTGGTCCGAGGTTAGCCGGCCGAGGTGGTGGGAGTGGACGGCTGGTGGCCCGAGGTTAGCCGGCCGAGGTGGTGGGAGTGGACGGCTGGTGGTCCGAGGTTAGCCGGCCGAGGTGGTGGGAGTGGACGGCTGGTGGCCCGAGGTTAGCCGGCCGAGGTGGTGGGAGTGGACGACTGGTGGCCCGAGGTTAGCCGGCCAAGGTGGTGGGAGTGGACGGCTGGTGGTCCGAGGTTAGCCGGCCGAGGTGGTGAGAGTGGACGACTGGTGGCCCGAGGTTAGCCGGCCGAGGTGGTGGGAGTGGACGACTGGTGGCCCGAGGTTAGCCGGCCAAGGTGGTGGGAGTGGACGGCTGGTGGTCCGAGGTTAGCCGGCCGAGGTGGTGGGAGGGACGGCTGGCGGCCCGAGGTTGGCCGGCCAAGGTGGTGGGAGTGGACGGCTGGTGGTCCGAGGTTAGCCGGCCAAGGTGGTGGGAGTGGACGGCTGGCGGTCCGAGGTTAGCCGGCCGAGGTGGTGGGAGTGGACGGCTGGTGGTCCGAGGTTAGCCGGCCGAGGTGATGGGAGTGGACGGCTGGTGGTCCGAGGTTAGCCGGCCGAGGTGATGGGAGTGGACGACTGGTGGCCCGAGGTTAGCCGGCCGAGGTGATGGGAGTGGACGGCTGGTGGTCCGAGGTTAGCCGGCCGAGGTGATGGGAGTGGACGGCTGGCGGCCCGAGGTTGGCCGGCCAAGTTGGTGGGAGTGGACGGCTGGTGGTCCGAGGTTAGCCGGCCAAGGTGGTGGGAGTGGACGGCTGGCGGTCCGAGGTTAGCCGGCCGAGGTGGTGGAGTGGACGGCTGGTGGTCCGAGGTTAGCCGGCCGAGGTGATGGGAGTGGACGGCTGGTGGTCCGAGGTTAGCCGGCCGAGGTGATGGGAGTGGACGGCTGGTGGTCCGAGGTTAGCCGGCCAAGGTGGTGGGAGTGGACGGCTGACGGTCGGAGCGGCGGCCCGAGGTTAGTCGGCCGGGGCCCCGCAGTCCAGGTCAGCGGCGCGGGGTCCCGCAGTCCAGGTCAGCGGTGCGGGGTCGCACAGTCCAGGTCAGCGGCGCGGGGCCCCGCAGTCCAGGTCAGCGGCGCGGGGTCGCACAGTCCAGGTCAGCGGTGCGGGGTCGCACAGTCCAGGTCAGCGGCGCGGGGCCGCACAGTCCAGGTCAGCGGCCGGGGCCCCGCAGTTCAGGTCAGCGGCGCGGGGTCCCGCAGTTCAGGTCAGCGGCGCGGGGTCGCACAGTCCAGGTCAGCGGTGCGGGGTCGCACAGTCCAGGTCAGCGGTGCGGGGTCGCACAGTCCAGGTCAGCGGTGCGGGGCCCCGCAGTCCAGGTCAGCGGCGCGGGGTCACACAGTCCAGGTCAGCGGCGCGGGGTCACACAGTCCAGGTCAGCGGTGCGGGGCTCCACAGTCCAGGTCAGCGGTGCGGGGTCCCACAGTCCAGGTCAGCGGCCGGGGCCCCGCAGTCCAGGTCAGCGGCGCGGGGTCCCGCAGTCCAGGTCAGCGGCGCGGGGTCGCACAGTCCAGGTCAGCGGTGCGGGGTCGCACAGTCCAGGTCAGCGGTGCGGGGCCCCGCAGTCCAGGTCAGCGGCGCGGGGTCGCACAGTCCAGGTCAGCGGCGCGGGGCCCCGCAGTCCAGGTCAGCGGCGCGGGGTCGCACAGTCCAGGTCAGCGGTGCGGGGCCCCGCAGTCCAGGTCAGCGGCGCGGGGTCACACAGTCCAGGTCAGCGGTGCGGGGCTCCACAGTCCAGGTCAGCGGCGCGGGGTCCGGCGGCGCGGGGTCCGGCGGGCCGGGCCGGCGCGGCGGCGGCCTGTTTTGATAGGAGGCGCGCCGGCCGCCCGCCGCTTCGATTTCGTGCCGCGGCCAGTGCCCAGCGAGTGCCGTGTTATCGTCTCTCGCTATCGGGAATGCGGTGCACGGTACTGTCCGCATTCCCGCGCGGCGGCGCGCTGTCAGGCTAGGTGGCCGCCGACACGGCACTGGCTGGTGGAGCTGGGCAGCGGTCACCAGTCACCGGTCACCGGTCACCGGTCACCGTCATTGCTCCTCGGATAGTGAGGCCTGCTCCCGGCACCGGCCAACACCACACCCTCTGGACAGCGTGGCACACTCTGGACATTGGCAACCGTCACTACTTCCCAGACAACACAGCGCGCTCAGGATACCGGTAACTGCCACCGATCCCTCTGTACAATGTGGCCTGCTCCCGGCACCGCCACCCATCCCTGGAAGCCGCGGATGAGCCCCGACTCACGGCTTGTTCATTCCGGGTACCGTGATCTTCCTCTGAGGGCCATGGATCAACCCGGCTATCAACGTCCACTTTTGATGTCATGATGTTTTCCTGTGAGCATGGATTATTAGCCTTGATTATCATGGCTCACTCTGACCATCACGAACTATTTCTGGGAGCAACGGACCGGCACTGGAACCGCTACTAAGTACTGAGGATCACGAATCTGTCGGCCATGGTATCCCCCAGTATGCTGCAGAGCTTGGTAGAGCTTCATCAGGATGAGGTGCCTAAACCCGGAGATGCTGATACTTCTTTGGATATTATGTCGGACCTGTTCAGCCTGACATCCACAGCCTTTCTCATGGTGAGACTCATGGCTTTTCACTCGGTATCATGGAACCTCCGGTATGCACTATGAATAACGTATCATCTGGGCTCTTCTGATATAAGGTCTACCACTGATTTGTCGTGGAATCCTTCCATCGGCCAATGTACCCTCTCAGCATCGTGTCCACTGTGGCGCGCTTTCGTGTCCGGGGTAACACCCACATCCACCCTGCGGCGGACCCGTGTTTCACACCAACAATCCCTCCTCATCCGGAACCATCCGGAACCCGAGGACCGTCACCAATTCGGCGGCGCGTGTCTCCGGAATCAGTCACGATTTCCAACACGGCGACACTTTCACGATCGTTTCTCTGCGGTGCCTCGGTGCCGGCGCAGGGCAGTAGGCGGCCCGCTCGCCACCAGCCACGGTTGGTCGAGCGACGCCGGCTTTCAGCCACGACGCCCGCCGCGTGAGGCCATTACAATGTTGATTAGAAACTTCGGCTTCTCCCGACCCGCTGCATCGTAACTAATACATTCGGCGCTTTAAGTGATCAAAATACGAGATAATTCAGGTGCCTATGGTGTTACCACATTTTTACGATCAAAATAGATGCGTAGATTAGATGGGCAGCACAGCCGGGATGACCACGGCGCTCGGCGGCGACTAAAAGGCGGTCATGCGGCTAACCTGTTGATTAAATTGCTTCGAAACAATAACAGACACAGTGGGACGGGCGCAGCATCTGTAATGGGATCTAGCGGCGCGTCGTGAGACCGCGCGCAACGCTCACATAAACATCGGCAGCTCGACCGGAACGGTCGCCACTGCTTACCAACCCCTGCGTGCGATCGTAGCGTAAAACGTAACGTAAACGCAACGTGTCGTGGCGTGAAACGTAAACTGATATCGTGCTGGCATGACGTAAAGTACGGAATTAACAGCAATTATAGTGTGAGTAACAGCATATCGGCCCATAAACCGCACACAGGCATGGGCGTCGTCGAAGCGGGGAAGGGGGCGGGGAGGGGCGGAGGTGGCAAGGAGCTTGGTGAACTTAACATGACACCTAGACCTCGCAAAAGCATCTTGTTCCCCTATTCCAATATGTGGCGACACCAACACATGAAGACACATGGGCTGCAACAGCATCATGCAGCTATTCGGCCTCAGCCTCGCGCCGAAAACTAACGAAGTGGTGTAAAAGTGGCTAGGAGTGAATTTATGGAAACGTAGCCCGCGAGCCGTGGGCTAACGATCCAGGCGAACGACGCAAAACAGGCGGAACAAAAACGGCACAAAATCCGCCGGACGAACTACAAACGACCCACCGCGCCACTGGCGCCGCAAAATGAGCCGGCGCGCCACAGCTGTCAGCGGGCGGTGGTGAGCGCGGCCCGCGGCCCGCGCCACAGCCGACGGCGCCGCTCACGTCACACCACTCGGGGCACGTCGGCGCCGGCAGACACGTAGGCAGACACGTCGGTGCCGGCAGACACGTAGCACCGCTTTGCGGCCACTTTGCGGCCACAGATGCGACAGCAATGAGACCGACGGTGGAGCGGGTCAGTTACGGCCGTGTGACGGGTCATCGGCGAGGCGACTCGGAGGCGGTGGGACAGACGTCCGGGGCGCAATGGGACCGACGGTGGAGCGGGACAGTTATGTCTGTGGTCATTGGCGCGACGATTAGGAGGCGGTGGAACGTCCGAGGTGCGGCGCGTGCAGGACCCGGGCCCAGACGGCCGGTCGGAGCAGTGTCAGAGCTGCTCAGCGCCATAACGACAGTCCCTGTGATGAGTGGTCCAAGTTGGTCTGAGATACGGCCAAAGTTAGACAGATGGAGATGACGGCCGATGCCGACCCACTTGATGACGGCCGATGCCGACCCACTTGATGACGGCCGATGCCGACCCACTTGATGACGGCCGATGCCGACCCACTTGATGACGGCCGATGCCGACCCACTTGATGACGGCCGATGCCGACCCACTTGATGACGGCCGATGCCGATGCCCGATGCACTTGATGACGGCCGATGCCGACCCACCTAACGCCATGGACCAAGACGGCGATGCCGACACATCGGCCGATGCCGACCCACTTGATGACGGCCGATGCCGACCACTTGATGACGGCCGATGCCGACCCACTTGATGACGGCCGATGCCGACCCACTTGCGGCGATTGCAATGCGTCCGAGAACGACTTCCGGTTGTAGTTCGCGATGATCCAGGGCTTGTTGCTGGACGGAGACCAACTGGAAGGTTTTGAGGTCCAGTTGTTGGTGGGTAGGGGACCGGTCGTTGTACGCGGTTGCAACTACATGACAGCTAAGAAGCTGCGGTTACCGTGGAAGGCGGTAGGCTATAAGTAGGTGAAAGCCCGGAGGTGGCGGTTATAATGAGACCTCTTTTTGCTGTCATTGTGCCCAGGTAATAGTAATCAAGGATATGTTTTCTTCATTAACACATCAGACTCGATCTCTTCGAATGATGAGGGTTTCGCCACGCTACCCCGAACCTACCTGATCAGTCGAGGACTTCCGTTTTTCGTTGTTAAGGAACAAACTCTTTCGGTATTAGGCTGCAATGGAGGAGGTTTCAGATTAAGAGTGTTGTTTTACCATTGCAGCTGAGAAGTTCGCTGCGCCCACATTTTCATCAATAGTGTTGTACTTCTGAAATTAAGAGAATACTGGCCCTCTACAGCGAAATGACCAAAATACCATCTACTGTAGAATGTGCAGCCTCCTCAATGGAAGCAGAAGATTAATCCGGGGTGGTGGGCGGTTACGTGAGATGGGACTGGTGTTGAAAATAATGATGCAACTCAGCGGATGTTGGAACCCAGATCGTTGGACGCCATTTAGAAGCCAGTTGGAAACCAGATCATTGGAAACCAGATCGTTGGAATCCAGATCGTTTGCCCGTTGTGTGTGAGCACGTAGGGACGTTCAGTAAATAATAGTCCATCTTATTTGCATAGCGGAGGCACGAATGTTCTGGAGCAGACTATGGCGGAGATGAAAAGTATAAACATATCATATCCTGTAAAGTGCACGTTCTGGGGCAGTCCATGGGGAAGAAGAAAACATAAACATCTTATTCCCTGCAAAATGCACGAGGAGTGTGCAAACACAAGAGGTCTGATATATGTTGGCCCCATCTATTCTTTGGGGTCGGTTGCTTCCGGTGATATGCTGAGGGAAGTTGTGTAAACATTATTTTGGTCTGCCTGCGCTTGGGGGGTAGATACTACAACTAAGCAGGTGGATGATGTCGCTGAGTGGTGGTGAATTGTGACGCGTGTAGTGTTTGTTGTGACCAGCTGGCGCTCATCCGACGGCTGGATGCTCCGGCAGGGCGGCTGTTGCCATGCCAGCTGGACACGCGTGTTGTTCCGTCAACTCCAGATGCTGTGTGCGTGTGTCGGGGCGTCGGGTGTCGTTCGGGACGTTCGGGTGTCGGTCGGGGCGATCGGGCGTCGGTCGGGGTGTTCGGGTGTCGGGGCAACTGGACACACGCGTTGTTCCGTCAGCTCCAGATGCCGTGTTCGGGTGTCGGGGCGCTTAGGCGTCGGTCGGGACGTTCGGGTGTCGGTCGGGGCGTTCGTGTATCGGTCGGGCGGCCGTGTCGGGGCGTTTGTGTGTCGGCGGTCGGGGCATCCGGGTGCCGTGTCGGTCGGGGCGTTCAGCTGTCGGTCGGGGCGTTCGGCTGTCGGTCGGGGCGTTCGGCTGTCGGTCGGGGCGTTCGGCTGTCAGTCGGGACGTTCGGGTGTCGGTCGGGCGGCCAGGCTGCGAGACACCCCTGCCTGCCGGCTGATTACCTGCCCGGCCAGTATTTACGACGGCCGTGACCATTACCTGGCCGGCCGACCCCTCGGCGGAGACAGCAGCGCGGCCGCCGGAGCCGACGGCCGACGGCGTGCCGTCCACACACGCTGCCGGCAGTCCCAATTACAGCCGCACAGAGACACGCACGCGCGGCCGCTCCGGCCGACAGTGCAGCGGCGGCCGGCAGAGGGCACCTGCCCGGACGCTGCGTCGCCGGCGGCGGCAGCGGCAGCGGCGGCAGCGGCAGCGGCAGCGGCGGCAGCGGCAGCGGCGGCGCACACAGTCGGCGTCATTACCCAAATTGTGGCCGGTGCGTGTCGGTCACGCCAAGGCCGCGCGAGATGACCCGACGTCCGACCCGCTGTACGGCGCTCGACGTTTATCGTAGATTGCGCCGGCCAGATAAGTGCTCCGTGTATCAGCCGCCGGCGCCGCGCCGGGATGGCCCCGCCGCGCCTCTTTTTGCCGCCGCGCCGGTCAGCGCGCCGGTAATGGCGCATGCTGCGCGGCAAAAACGGCGTCCGCTCAAAACGCGCCCCGGCGTAAAAAGCTCGGTACATGCCGGCGAAGCCGGCCAAACGCGCTTTTGCCCATGTGCCGCCGCGATGGGGGCGAGTGTGAGGGGCGCGGTCCGAATGCGGGCGCGCCGCGCCGAGGTCCGCCGTGGACACCGCGACAGATCCATCGCAGAGTCCGCGCCAGATCCGTCGCAGAGACCGCGCCAGATCTGCCGCAGAGACCGCGCCAAATCCGTCCCAGAGACCGCGCCAGATCTGCCCCAGAGACCGCGCCAGATCTGTCACCGATACTGCGCCAGATCCGTCGCAGAGACCACGCCAGATCCGTCCCAGAGACGGCGCCAGATCCGTCGCAGAGACCGCGCCAGATCCGTCCCAGAGACCGCGCCAGATCCGTCCCAGAGACGGCGCGATGTCGGCAGCGACGAGCGCGCCAAGTCGGCCGCGGAGGGTTACCGCGGCGCTGTTCGCCGACGAACGGCGAATTAACGCGCGACCGCCACCGGCGCGGAAGTGGCGAAACCGCCGTGAAACAAGGCCGGCAGCCGACCGCGCTAATTCGTCACATAAACCTTCGGAAGGCCGGTATTTTGGGACGCGCGGCGTCGCTAAATCACTGCCGGTGTTTGCTGTCGGCTCTCCTGCGCGTCAGCTGGGAGCGCGCCACCGCCAGAGCCGTGACCCGTGACCCCCTGGGAGACGGACCGCCGCCAAGTGAGTGACACCTCCCTTTCTCCCACCGGAGGGGCTCGCCACCCATCCCACGCCACTCCGTCCCACCCACCCGTCCTGGGGAACTCACCTGGGGTCTCACTGGGGTCAGACTCACCGTGATCCGGCCAACCCACACGGGAAAGGTCGGTTGATGTGAGTCACTTAGTAGGCGAAAAACACAGGCTTCACGGCCAGATGCGGATTTCTTGCCATGCGAAATTAGCCGCTCTGTGCCCACGCTGTGTCTGGGGACTTCTTTGCCGAACGAGTGCTCTGAGACACGTAGAGACCCTCTCACCAGCTGTGACAACGAGAGCGTGCTGTACGTGTCCGGGCCGGTCATCGATCCCGCTAGAACGACGTCGTAAAACTGACCTCACCATCAATGTCAAACTCTTGAAGTTCATGCCTTCATGCGGGGTCAGCTTGGCTTGCCGTCGTCGCACACTCCATGCTCACGCACTGTAATGACCCTTCAGCCGAAATAGTTAGGGAATGGTGAGTGACAGCGCGTAATTGGCGCAGCATCCCCGGCGGCAGCAGCAGCAGCATCCACCGACAGCAGCAGCAGCATCCCCCGGCGGCGGCAGCAGCAGCAGCATCCACCGACAGCAGCAGCAGCATCCACCGACAGCAGCAGCAGCAGCATCCACCGGCGGCAGCAGCAGCAGCGTCCACCAGCAGCAGCAGCAGGCAGGCGCACAAGATTCAATGTCCAATTACCGACCAGGAGAGAATTATGATCCTAGCTCCCCATCCTAATTATCGCCGAACACCGGTGCCCGAACCGGCGTAGCGCTTCTGTACCATAACAGCCTCACTTGTGTGGCAGGCCTTATTGAGTGTTCCTCTTGCTCTGGGTCACTAACAAACAGTGGGATGCTCTTGATTGGAACAAGACCCGGCACTCTGATTCTCATGTTTGGGTCAACGCTCGACACTCTGACTCTCCTGTCCGAGGAAATTTCCGTTACTCTGACTCTCCTGCCTGGGAAAACTTTTGTCAACACGACTTGCCTGTCTAGGGAAGCACCTGACACGCTGACTCTTCTGTCTGGGAAAACTTTCGACACCATGACTTGCCTGTCTGGGGAAGCACCTGACACGCCGACTCTTCTGTCTGGGAAAACTCCCGACACTGACTCTTAATTTGCATTCTTAATTCTCCTGTCTGGGAAAACTTCTGACACCATGACTTGCCTGTCTGAGGAAGCACCTGACACGCCGACTCTCCTGTCTGGGACGTCATTCGGCAGTCGGCGTCCGTCGTCTGGGAGAAAGTCCGCCTCTTAAATTATCCAGCCACATCGTGTCGTCTTTGCCGAGTTTCATCGGCCCAGACTGGTCGAGATAGCGCTCACATCTGCACCTAATACGGCCGTTTGCTGGCTGCGGTGAAATATGAGATCGTAACGGGCTGCTGCTCGAGGCAGGCAGTGGCAATGAGGGGGGGGGGACTCCGGCGCCGAAGCTGTGGCAGCTAGTCGGGCTTCCGATATCGCAGGCCGGCGAAGACTGGCGCAATACCAAACCACGCGTGCAGAACTTGGCACCCAAGGCTGACAGGGCAGAGCCTTGCGAAGGATATGCACCGGCTATAATCGATCAGGAAAACACCTCGACTGATATGAAGAGTGAGTTTCTCGTTACTATCGGCGTGATTGCCAGTCATCTGCATTCCACGGTGACGTGGGGCGCTTTCAATTGGCGTTGCGCAAGGTTGGTGTGATTCAGTGCCAGTCGGTCGGGTGAATGCGAGATCAGCGCGGGTGAATGCGGAGGCAGGCCGGCAGGCGGGCCGGCAGGCAGGCGGGCCGGCAGGCAGCCGGGCCGGCAGGCAGGCGGGCCGGCAGGCCGCAGGCGGGCGGCCGGCAGGCAGGCGGGCCGGCAGGCAGGCGGGCCGGCAGGCAGGCGGGCCGGCAGGCAGGCCGGCAGGCGGGCCGGCAGGCAGGCGGGCCGGCAGGCAGGCGGGCCGGCAGGCAGGCGGGCCGGCAGGCAGGCGGGCCGGCAGGCAGGCGGGGCCGGCAGGCGGGCCGGCAGGCAGGCGGGCCGGCAGGCAGGCGGCAGGCGGCCGGCAGGCAGGCGGGCCGGCAGGCAGGCGGGCCGGCAGGCAGGCCGGCAGGCGGGCCGGCAGGCAGGCGGGCCGGCAGGGCGGGCGGCGGGCTGACTCAGTGCTGCCTGAGTGCTGCTCAGGCGGTGCTGCCTCAGCTGTGGCATGCGACGTCCAAGGCCGATGGCACCCGGAGCTCTTCATATTTTACGGCCGGCGGACAGCGGAGCCGATTGCCAACGGGAGCGCGGATCATGCCAGGGCCATTTATAGAGGGCGCCCACTTAGCGGGTCAAATAAAACGGCGCCGCCTCATAACAAACGGAGCATCAAGCGAAGACGAGCGAGATTCTCGTCGGGCTTTAAAATAAATGGCCCAGATTTAAGCCTAGGGAAGTGGTTCTGACCGAGCCTCACACCGAAGTGAACTGGTTCTGACCGAGCCACGCACCGAAGTGAACACATGCCTAGGGAACTGGTTCTGAGCGAGCCACGCACCAAAGTGAGCACGTGCCTAGGGAACTGATTCTGACCGAACCACGCACCAAAGTCAAAACATGCCTTGGTTGCCTGGTAGAAGAAGTAGGGAGCACAGCTGCAACCACACTTCACGAAATTTATTTGAGTCCGTTTCACAATTAGCAGCTCGATTCGTAAATAAGGTAACATGCCATGCATTATCGGTTGTAGTCGACAGTACTTAACATTGAGGTTACGGTTATCGAAAATGAAACGGCACAGGATAGACTACAAATATTTAGAGTATGATGTATTGCAAGGATCAATAAAACACTATTACGAGAACAGCTGGGGTGCCAGTATGCCCAGCTTGCACTGATGCCTTTGCTAAGCGTGTCTCTTTCTTCCTGTGTCATCGACGGACATGTGGCAATACCTCGGACTACAATATGGCGGCGATAGTTTCATTTTCGCATGGTTGATTCTCGAACTGTGCTGGTAGTCTGTCACGCGCTTAGTTCGAGCATGCCGACACTTGAACAGAGGAATCATGCCACTGCAACCGAAGCAATGTGGGTATGTGGAACAGGTGTGCTCCGATCAAAGTGGTGTCCACCTGTATTTTGAGAAAAGACATCATATATTTGGGGTTAACTTTATCTAGCTTGCAATGATTTCATTTTCTTTAAAAATAACCACTTTCTGAGTCACATTTCAGCATATTGCTAAAAATGAGAATGATTTGCAACATAAATCAGCACGACAAAGTGTGATGTGATCTACAAAATTATTGATCGATTATTCCGATTCTCACAATTGTGACAACTTAGAAAAAAATATCAGCCGTTCTTCGGAAGCGTGCTTCAAACGAAACATAACCAAGCATTGCGGCGATCACCTGCGGAGCGGCTAGCAGAGCACCTATTTATTTCTTGGTCATAGTAATAATTATCTTTCGGTCCTATTAATTTCCACCACCCACGCGAGGCGGCAGCAGCCGCTTCCGGGATCCCAATGCACGTGCGGTCAGCGTTTTCCTCACGTTGCACTGTCGGACGCTGGCTCGGTGATCACGTGCCCCCGGGCAGCTCACCAAGGTGTCCCGGCTCAGTGATCATGTTACCCCGGGCAGCTCACCAAGGTGTCCCGGCTCAGTGATCACGTTCCCCCGGGCAGCTCACCAATGTGTCCCGGCTCAGTGATCATGTTACCCCGGGCAGCTCACCAAGGTGTCCCGGCTCAGTGATCATGTTACCCCGGGCAGCTCACCAAGGTGTCCCGGCTCAGTGATCATGTTCCCCGCACCAAGGTGTCCCGGCTCAGCATGTCCACCAAGGTGTCCCGGCTCAGTGATCATGTTACCCCGGGCAGCTCACCAAGGTGTCCCGGCTCAGTGATCATGTTCCCCCGGGCAGCTCACCAAGGTGTCCCGGCTCAGTGATCATGTTCCCCCGGGCAGCTCACCAAGGTGTCCCGGCTCAGTGATCATGTTACCCCGGGCAGCTCACCAAGGTGTCCCGGCTCAGTGATCATGTTCCCCGGGCAGCTCACCAAGGTGTCCCGGCTCAATGATCATGTTACCCCGGGCAGCTCACCAAGGTGTCCCGGCTCAGTGATCATGTTCCCCGGGCAGCTCACCAAGGTGTCCCGGTTCAGTGATCATGTTCCCCGGGACACTCACAATGTGTCTCGGCGCCGGCTCAGTGACCATGTTCCCCAGGGCCGCTCACCAGTGTGTCTCGGCCCAGTGACATTGCCCCCGGGTCGCTCTAGTGCCTCTCGGCGCCGGCTCAGTGACCATGTGCCCCCGGGCCGCTCACCATTGTATCTGGGTGCCAGGACGCCGCGCATTCCAGGCATACAGGATCACGTCAACCCCCTCAACTCACATATACTCGGCGGGTGGGGTGGGGGGCTCATGGGAGGCCGAGGAGAGGCCGGGGACCATTCTCAGCTGGAGTCTCCTGCCCACCGGGCCTGACGCCGGCTCTGAAGGCAGCTGACTGAATAACCAGCCATTGGTTGTCGGCAATGCCAGCCACCCCGCTAACGATGACTTATCGTTCGGTATTTGATCAGTCTTCCCATACACGGGCGTTGCCACCTCCCTGATAATTTGCCCTTCATTTGGATTGTCCGGCCAACAAGCCAGCTGCTTACGAGATCAATACAAGTGGACAATATTTACACTTAATCCCATCGATTAACTTCTTGTGCAGGCGAAATAAGAAGGGAAATGAAATAAAAATAAAATAAAAAGGGAAATCGGTCGAATATCGGGAAATCGGCATTAAATTCTATATCTATCGGCATCGGCACATTGTCAATTAAAAGCCGACCACCCAATTCATTCCATAATTCCTTGGACAGAGCCGTGCAATGAACGCACTAGCTGGGATACAGGCAATTTATCAAAACCTTATTTGACCTCATCACCTGCATATTTAAAGGGTAAGGTAGGGTTCTGCGTGTTGAGACCTGTTAGCACGGTTCTGCGTTTTGAGAGCTGTTGCCCGGTTCTGTGTGCTCGGAGCTGTTAGCCCATTCTGCGTGGTGGGAGCTGTAAGCCAGGTTTTGCGTGCTGAGAGCTGTTACTTAGTTATACGTGCTGGGAGATGTTAGCCCGTTCTGTGTGCGGGGAATGACGATCAGCATGATCTGCGCGAGGACTGCTGCTGTGATCAGCCCGGTGCGGAGGTGGACTGACAGGCTGGCTGCCGCAGGGGGACGGTGCTGAGGTGTGCTGTGTATTGAAATTGACGGTGGGGCGGGGCCGCAGCCTGAGGCCACGGACGCATTACTGGGCTGTCGGTGGCCGAGCAGTATTTGATTAGGATTACGCATCCCAGGCGGCAAGAGTCATGCATTCGTAATTAATCGGGATTTTATTAATGCTTGGAAGGGATGGGCGGCGCAGCTGGTACTGATCAGGAGAGAGTGAGGAGGAGGAGGAGGAGGAGGAGGAGGAGGAGGAGGAGGAGGAGGAGGAGGAGGAGGAGGAGGAGGAGGAGGAGGAGGAGGAGGAGGAGGAGGAGGAGGAGGAGGAGGAGGAGGAGGAGGAGGAGGAGGAGGAGGAGGAGGAGGAGGAGGAGGAGGAGGAGGAGGAGGAGGAGGAGGAGGAGGAGGAGGAGGAGGAGGAGGAGGAGGAGGAGGAGGAGGAGGAGGAGGAGGAGGAGGAGGAAGGAAGACAGGAAAGGAATAGCGTGAACAAACGAAGTGATTGTGCCGTAGAGGAGACGACGGGGAACATCTGTGGCGGAGAGGCGAGAAAATCGCATGTTCACAAATAAATTGTACTGGAACCAGATATATATATATATATATATATATACGCTGTTCCGGTGCCACAGGTGTGTCACACTGTTCCGGCCGGTATCAGCGCGACCGGCCGGCACCAATGTGCGTGGGAGAGTCCGGTCGTCACGGCGTCATGTCTCTCCCACAGTCGGACCAGCGCGTCACACCCCGACGCCGTCTGCCTCCAAATGCGTCCCGCCCCGGCCGCGCGGCTGACGGCACACCGCGCCAAATCTCGTCACTCCCGCCACGATCGGACGATGCATTGGCCGACGCTGTGGCGAGACGCTGGATCGGAGACCGCGCCGTCTTGTCTAGTCTCAGCCTCTGCCGCAAGCATTACACCTTGCTGTGTGTGTGACAGGGACCGAACGTCAGTACTCAGACAAATACGACACTGCTCTCGTTTCCGTCCACCACCACAGACCATGCTACACTTTTGTCGGTCTCTCGGGGTAGACCCCACTGCCCTTGTGCCTATCTCTCAGAGTGGACCGTGCTACCCTTATGCCTGCCCCTCAGGGTGACCCCGCTGCCCTTTTGCCTGCCCCTCAAGACAAACTCCGCTGGCCTTGTGCCCGTTCCGCAGGACAGACTCCACTGATCTTTTGTCGGTTCAGCATGTCGGACCTCGCTGCCATTTTGTTCTGCCCCTCAGGGCAGATCCCGCTGGTCTTGCGCCAGTTCCCCAGGGTAGACTCCATTGCCATTGTGCCTGTTCAGCATGGTGAACCTAGCTGCCATTTAGTCTGCACCTCAGAGCAGATCCCGCTGGCCTTGTGCCTGTCTGTCCCTCAGGGTGGGCCACGCTGCTCATGTGCCTGTCCCTCAGGGTGGGCCACGCTGCTCCTGTGCCTCAGGGTGGGCCACGCTACACTTGTACCTGTCCCTCAGGGTGGGCCACGCTACACTCGTACCTGTCCCTCAGGGTGGGCCACGCTGCTCCTGTGCCTGTCCCTCAGGGTGGGCCACGCTACACTTGTGCCTGTCCCTCAGGGTGGGCCATGCTACACTTGTGCCTGTCCCTCGGGGTGGGCCACTGTTCCTGTACCTGCCCCTCAGGGTTGGCCACACTGCTCCTGTGCCTGACCCTCAGGGTGAACCATGCTGCTCCTGTGCCTGTCCCTCAGGGTGGGCCACGCTGCTCCTGTGCCTGTCCTTCAGGATGGGCCACGCTATCCGTGTGCCTATCCCTTAGGGTGGGACACGCTGCTCCTGTGCCTGTCCCTCAGGGTGGGCCACGCTGCCCGAGTCCCTGTCTCCAGTCACGAACCCCGCACCCAGTAGGCCACGTTTCCTCAGAGCGGCTTCCGCGCACCAATAAGCGCCGAGATCGCCGTGAGTGATCGCTGGCAGTGCTCAGTGTCGCGCCGTGACTAATGTCCAGCTGTCCAACTCTGGCCCCAATTTCCGTCCACTCACCCCGGCTACCGACGTGGTGTTCCCGGTGCCCAGTTCCCATACCTCCGTCCGTGGCCACGTTCAGTGGCGGTGTATGGTTGCGGGTCCGGCTCCTGCTTCAGAATCCTGTCACCAGACCAGACCACATCCAGCAGTGTCGCGCCGGGTCGGGCAAGGTCAAGTTCGGTAAGCCTGGTTGACCCGATGCCGAATGGGGTTCGGTCGGGCAGGCTCACGCCGGCCTGGCGAAGTCACGCCTGACCTCCAGAAACTGTCTCAGATGTGACGTCACCACGCGAGACAGAAGCGGGTCGGGTCAGGCCGAGTCACGTTGGGTCAGACCGGGTCATGCCGCGACTACCCGCATCTGACGTCACGCATCGCCGCCGGCGTCGTGTGTTGTTTCCTGGTGGCGCAGTTTTAATTTGAATGGGGTGCGTCAGTGGGTGTGATCGACACCTGTCCAGCGGCCGTCTCAGCAGTGCTCCGGGCGGCCCATACACGGTACGGCCCCGAAGCGTCCGTAACGAACCTACAGCGCCAGACACGGCTACGATGCTATCACACTCGGCTCTAATAGGACTCAAAAGCTGTGAATTCACAGATGAGACATGCCAGCAGCAGTTCGAAGCGATTCGTATCGCCAGAGCCACTAAAACACAGGATAGATGGACTATGGAATTAGACGATAAGCATTGGATACATTCCACAGTCCCGCACGCCATCTATGGAAATTGCTGCCACTGTTCGTTCAGCTATTTATTCCTGGTGCGTGAATGCGATTATTTTTTACGTGCGTTCTCGAGTTGGCATCCATCGATCGTGGCTCCCGAACGATAGACACCCCCGCGGCTTCAGCCTCCACCAAATCACGCGTGCTGAATGTTTGCTCGTGCTTCAAGGCCCGGCACACACCGACCGACTTGTTTTTGAGCACGACGAGGCGGGCGGGCGATGCGAGACGTCAGTGCCGAGCCTCCTCTCCTCACTGGGCCGTCGGCCGCAGGCGTCTGCAGCCGCCAAACTGCGGCCGAAGGCTCGGTCACGCCGCAGCTCACGACACGCGAAACGCTTCACGCACCCGCCCGACAACGGCGCACGTAAACAGCCCTGTGACACGGGGTCACGTGTGGCCGAGGTCAGAGGTCATGTCAACAAACTGCGGGCGACGTGACCCCGGCCGCGTGTCACCGGCGGTAAAAACTGGACGCACCCGGCCAGCAGTCGCATCGGTCGCCGTGTCGGCAGCGCTTTATGCCTCTTGTCCTGTGCCCATTACAACGCTCCGACAGCCGGCAAACCAACGACGCAGGAAGAGCACGCAGCTGAATGGCCAGTTAACGTGACAGGTGCACGGGCGTAGCCGGCTGGGGGTGAGTGAGTGAGTGAATGAGAGTGTGAGTGAGTGAGTGAGTGAGTGAGTGAGTGAATGAGTGAGTGAGTGAGAGCCGGCTGGGAGTGAGTGGTTGCGTGAGTGAGCTGACTGGGGTTGAGTGAGTGAGTGAGTGAGTGAGTGAGGGAGTGAGCTGACTGGGGTTGAGTGAGTGAGCTGGCTGGGGTTGAGTGAGTGAGTGAGTGAGTGAGTGAGTGAGTGAGTGAGCTGGCTGGGGTTGAGTGAGTGAGTGAGTGAGTGAGTGAGTGAGTAAGTGAGTAAGCTGGCTGGGGTTGAGTGAGTGAGTGAGTGAGTGGCAGTATGGCAGCTCAGAGGGTCGTCCTCCCCCGGGAGTCGCGGACGACATCGCCGGCCGTCCTCCCCCGGGAGTCGCGGACGACATCGCCGGCCGTCCTCCCCCGGGAGTCGCGGACGACATCGCCGGCACCGGCGAAGTGCGCCGTGTGGGGAATGTGTCTAGTCTAATAATGTCTACTATATATATAGTAGATATGGTAGACAGTGTGCTGTCTATTATAATACCAATAGTCCACTAACATCTGCACTCGGGGCGTACTGTCATATGTCACCTTCCAGTGGTGGAGTACTGTCACTTAGTGGGACCGTGTATCGCACCACGAGGTGGTGGAGTACTGTCACTTAGTGGGACCGTATATCGCACCACGTGGTGGTGGAGTACTGTCACTCAGTGGGACCGTGTATCGCACCACGAGGTGGTGGAGTACTGTCACTTAGTGGGACCGTATATCGCACCACGCGGTGGTGGAGTACTGTCGCTCAGTGGGACCGTGTATCGCACCACGAGGTGGTGGAGTACTGTCACTTAGTGGGACCGTATATCGCACCACGCGGTGGTGGAGTACTGTCACTCAGTGGGACCGTGTATCGCACCACGAGGTGGTGGAGTACTGTCACTCAGTGGGACCGTGTATCGCACCACGGGGTGGTGGAGTACTGTCACTCAGTGGGACCGTGTATCGCACCACGAGGTGGTGGAGTACTGTCACTCAGTGGGACCGTGATGGGACTGTGTATCGCACCACGAGGTGGTGGAGTACTGTCACTCACAGTGGGACCGTGTATCGCACCACGAGGTGGTGGAGTACTGTCACTCAGTGGGACCGTGTATCGCACCACGCGGTGGTGGAGTATTGTCACTCAGTGGGACCGTGTATCGCACCACGGGGTGGTGGAGTACTGTCGCTCAGTGGGACCGTGTATCGCACCACGAGATGGTGGAGTACTGTCACTCAGTGGGACCGTGCATCGCACCACGGGGTGGTGGAGTACTGTCACTCCGTGGGACCGTGTATCGCACCACGGGATGGTGTACTGTTACTCAGCGGGACCGTGGGGTGCCAGAGTCACGGCCAGCGGGGCCAGAGTCTATCCCTCAACAAAAGCCAGAGTCACGGTCAGCAGAGCCAGAGTCCGGCCACCAGCAGACGCCAAGTGTCAAGTCATCAGCACCAGAGGTCGCATGAGCGCCGCCCAATTTCTCCGAATTTCGCCGAGCAGGGAAGTGATCCGCGTGATCCGCGTGATCCAAACAGTGTCAGTGGATCAGGTCAGCCTCCAGACCGGCCATGTCCATTAACCTCTCCCCTCTCCTCCACTGCTGGCTAACGATGCGAATCGCCGTCGGTCGACAGTAGTCGCCGTCATTTCTAACCATCAAAATTAATCAATAGGTCCGGCTTCCATAGCCGATCGTGGGAGTCCACGCAGAGCTAAGGAGCCGGCAGCGGGCGGCCGGCCGGCGGTGTCGGGGCGGTGGAGGCGGCCGGGTCAGGCGGCGGCTTGACCTGTGACCTGGCGCGCCGTCCGGTGGGAGTCGACCGGCCATTGTCAGGCCGACACCACCGGGCTAACTGCGGATTGTCGGCCGGCACGACGCCACAGACTGTCCGCTTGCAACCGGCCGCGCTGGGAGCCGTGTGACCGCGCTGGTGGGACAGTGGCACGGCGGGTGGTGAGATAAGAGAGGGTGGAAGGTGACCGGGCTGTTGGGAGAGTGGCACGGCGGGCAGTGAGATAAGAGAGGGTGGAAGGTGACCGGGCTGGTGGGAGAGTGGCACGGCGGGTGGTGAGCTAAGAGAAGGTGGAAGGTGACCGGGCTGGTGGGAGAGTGGCACGGCGGGTGGTGAGATAAGAGAGGGTGGAAGGTGACCGGGCTGTTGGGAGAGTGGCACGGCGGGCAGTGAGATAAGAGAGGGTGGAAGGTGACCAGGCTGTTGGGAGAGTGGCACGGCGGGTGGTGAGCTAAGAGAGGGTGGAAGGTGACCGGGCTGGTGGGAGAGTGGCACGGCGGATGGTCAGATAAGAGGGGGTGGAAGGTGACCGGGTTGGTGGGAGAGTGGCACGGCGGGTGGTCAGATAAGAGGGGGTGGAAGGTGACCGGGCTGGTGGGAGAGTGGCACATCAGGTGTGAGATAAGAGGGGGTGGAAGGTGACAGGGCTGTTGGGAGAGTGGCACGGCGGGTGGTGAGCTAAAAGAGGGTGGAAGGTGACCGGGCTGGTGGGAGAGTGGCACGGCGGGTGGTGAGATAAGAGAGGGTGGAAGGTTACCGGGCTGGTGGGAGAGTGGAGCGGCGGGCAGTGAGATAAGAGAGGGTGGAAGGTGACCGGGCTGGTGGGAGAATGGCACGGCGGGTGGTGAGATAAGAGGGGTGGAAGGTGACCGGGCTGGTGGGAGAGTGGCACGGCGGGTGGTCAGATAAGAGGGGGTGGAAGGTGACCGGGCTGGTGGGAGAGTGGCACGGCGGGTGGTGAGATAAGAGGGGTGGAAGGTGACCGGGCTGGTGGAAGAGTGGCACGGCGGGTGGTGAGATCAGAGGGTGGAAGGTGACCGGGCTGGTGCGAGAGTGGTACGGCGGGCAGTGAGATAAGAGAGGGTGGAAGGTGACCGGGCTGGTGGAAGAGTGGCACGGCGGGTAGTGAGATAAAAGGGGTGGAAGGTGACCGGGCTGGTGGGAAAGTTGCACGGCGGGTGTGAGATAAGAGAGGATGGAAGGTGGCCGGGCTGGTGGGAGAGTGGCACGGTGGGTGGTGAGATAAGAGAGGATGGAAGGTGACCGGGCTGGTGGGAGAGTGTCACGGCGGGTGGCAAGATAAGAGGGGTGGAAGGTGGCCGGGCTGGTGGGAGAGTGGCAGGACGGGTGGTGAGATAAAAGAGGGTGGAAGGTGACCGGGCTGGTGGAAGAGTGGCACGGCGGGTGGTGAGATCAGAGAGGGTGGAAGGTGACCGGGATGGTGCGAGAGTGGCACGGCGGGCAGTGAGATAAGAGAGGGTGGGAGGTGACCGGGATGGTGCGAGAGTGGCACGGCGGGCAGTGAGATAAGAGAGGGTGGGAGGTGACCGGGCTGGTGGGAGAGTGGCACAGCGGGTGGTGAGATAAGAGAGGGTGGAAGGTGACCAGCCGTTGGGGAGAGGAAGGCGGCCAGAGTGGCAGAATAATCAGGAGTAGGAGAGGTTGCATTAGAGAAGGGCAACCTGACCGACTTTTCTCATGCGTATTTTCACCACCATGGCGATCACATTCAGGGTCCGAACTGCCTTTTCACGCACAGACATGCTACTAATAGACACGCCTTCACCTAGACGTGGGGCTGCAGCAGCGGGAAAACCATTGCTCTTAGCATGCTTATGGGGACTCTATTATATTACATCGGTATAGTTGACGAGTAAATATTGTGCCCTTCCCTGACGCTTTACTCGAGGTGATCTCCACATTCGATTGGTTGAGTTATGGTTGTCAGAAGGTTTCCAAGTCAGTGCACTTGTTGCGATGGTGTCGGTAATACACCGACCGACCTGGCAGTGTATTATGGATCAGCTCTGGTTCTCAACAAAAGTCCCGCTTACACTGAACACGTGAACGGCGACCTTTAAATGGCACGAAGTGCAAGTCCCGCTTACACTAAAACACGTGAAAGTCGGCCTTTAAAAGGCACGAAGAGGAAAACGTAAGATAAACGTAAGATGCCCTTCACCAGCCTTGGCCCAGTTGGGTGGAGTGTTTGCATCTGGAACATATACCAATTAACCTGTAAACATGAGAGGATCATAAATAAATCAGTCGAGTTTCACCAGCCAATTCCACCAGAAACGAACCCGGCGTCGACGTCTGGTGAAACCGACTTCGTTACGACGCGCACAATCATACGATATGCATATTAAGTGAGCAAGCGGCATTTTACGGTCCGATATAAGACGTGGTCGAGGCAAGATCTGTACACCAGCCGACGCCAATGATTCAGCTTCAGAGTGAAGGCGTTCGGACGCAACGGCGGCACCCAACCGGCACGGCACACGAACGGACGCAACGGCGGCACCCAACCGGCACGCACACGAACGGACGCAACGGCGGCACCCAACCGGCACGCACACGAACGGACGCAACGGCGGCACCCAACCGGCACGCACACGAACGGACGCAACGGCGGCACCCAACCGGCACGCACACGAACGGACGCAACGGCGGCACCCAACCGGCACGCACACGAACGGACGCAACGGCGGCACCCAACCGGCACGCACACGAACGGACGCAACGGCGGCACCAACCGGCACGCACACGAACGGACGCAACGGCGGCACCCAACCGGCACGCACACGAACGGACGCAACGGCGGCATCCAACCGGCACGCACACGAACGGCGGCACCCAACCGGCACGCACACGAACGCTGACTGGTGACGTCATCTGCTACCAATTACGCGCGAGTCATGGCGCTCCTTCTGCAGTTGTGGCGCAATAAATCGTGACGGTCAACGTGCGAGGCCGGCCATGCAGGCCGCTAATCCACTGGCCCAGCGGGGCTCACACGAAGGCTAATCCCGGCCCCAGGCGTGGCACCAGCGTGAGCGAACGCGGCTATCGAGGGCTTGCCGCTGATGAGGAGCACACATCAGTGAGCTCTCTCACATCACTGAGCCGTCACCAGTACTGCTGTTAGTACAAACTGTCAGGACTCATGGTCCACGCGCCCGCCATTCACAGCGTTCACTAGTCGCAGCTGGCCAGCAGCAACAGTGTGTACAGCTGGTCAGCAGCACATCAGTGCCTGCAGCTGCCCAGCAGCAACAGTGTGTACAGCTGGTCAGCAGCACATCAGTGTCTACAGCTGGCCAGCAGCAACAGTGTGTACAGCTGGTCAGCAGCACATCAGTGCCTGCAGCTGCCCAGCAGCAACAGTGTGTACAGCTGGTCAGCAGCACATCAGTGTCTACAGCTGGCCAGCAGCAACAGTGTGTACAGCTGGTCAGCAGCACATCAGTGCCTGCAGCTGCCCAGCAGCAACAGTGTGTACAGCTGCCCAGTAGCACAGCAGTGAGTTCTCTCACATCACTGGGCCGTCACCAGTACGCAAGGTACGTCGGACATACCATTGGGCATGGACTCCACCATCATTGGGGTCGGATATAGACATACACCGCAATATTACTTCGAAGCCAACATGACGCCTATGGCTACGACTGTGCCGATTGGCATAGCCGATTTTCCCATGTTTGAAAGTCGCATCTTAGTGGACGGGCTCAAGCCCTCCTTCGAATCCCCTTCGGCCGAGTCCCTGCAATGATTGGATTCGTACCTGGTGTGTGGACCAGCCGTCCACGGCGTATTAAGTTCATCAGCTTTAGCACTGCTGAGCCTTTCCAATAACATCGTTAATATTCCGCAACGGCCGAGCTGGCAGTACACCAGCGAAGCTTTGCACATTATCTGGGTGGGTTGCCAGTACATCTACGCGCAGTATATGATGTGATGATCTGTGACTTGTATTGGTGTATCATAATTCCACGACTAGCGCCGTGTTGACTGCACCAGATGCACTATACAAAACTGAGCCTCTTCGTAACACTCACACCTCCTTGCACACTAGTGAACTCTGGCCGATCGCTGCGGCCGTCGGTTCAATCCGTACCATCACATGGACCGGGAGAAAGTCACCAGCGTGGTGGTGTGGTTTTTACCGACATAGTACGAGCCTCGCGTACTTGCAATTATTTGAACCTGGATTCCGGGGCACTCCAGACGATGACACGGCTGAAAATCGCGACTGGATAACAAAGGCCATTTAAACATACGACGCTGCAAGGCAAATAATTTAAGCCAATAAATGACCATAACTACCGTTGGACAATAACTCCGGGTATTAATGCTAATTCGTCCGCCAGAAATACACAGCGAAGTACAATGGCGCTGCAGTAAATTCCGGGCAGTGAATGCCTAATCCCATCGGCCGCTGAAGGCGTCTTGAGCAGAGTACAGTTAACTACCTGAGGTAGCAGCGTGAATGGAGGTCCACCATTGGGTAATTGCATGTGAGGTGGCACAGGGGCTTGGAGTAAAGGACAACACAGCATTCCCTTTCCCTCACACCGGACTATTGCCGTAAACAACATAGATTCTCACCCGCTCTTCTGTTAGTCCTTGTATGTATGCGCAATTGCAGTATAAATAATACAACGATGATGATGCTGCTGCTGCTGAATATGCACTTAGTGGCGCGTCGACTACCAGGGCCAAGTAATAAGTCGATGATGATATAATGCTGATGATGATACGAATTTGCGCTTCGGGGCGCATGGACTACCCTGGCCAAATAATAAGTCGATGATAATTGTGATGATGCTGAATTTGCGCTTAGGGGCGCGTCGACTACCAGGGCTAAATAATAAGTCGATGATGATGATGATGGTGACGTATTTGCGCTTAGGGGCGCGTCGACTGCCAGGGCTAAATAATAACTCAATGATGATGATGATGGTGACGTATTTGCGCTTAGGGGCGCGTCGACTACCAGGGCCAAATAACAATTCGAAATTTAAGCTGCTTCATGACGGTGACCTGAGTCCACCTGTCGATTTAGACTGACTATAAGTGTGCAAATCAGATATGTCCAGTGTCCGCACTACAAAGCCTGCTAGTGCTCTTCTCCTGACGTAATCAGAGCATCCCTAAATTAGCAGATGAGCCGATTTAAAGTATGGGAATCTTGACGGATCCATCACAGAGCGCATGCGAGACGCCACCTCCACTTTTTATGGGGGGATGGAGGAAGAATCTGATACCGTATCTATTCTGTGCCATGGACAAAAAATTAGCATCCACCAAATCCCCGAGCATACGTGGCCCGGTAGAGGTACCTGTATGGGATAGGCCTGGCTAGTGGTCAGCCCTAATGGCCGAAAACGAGAACAACAGTCGGGAATAAAAGGGCAAGTTTGGAAACTTGACTATTAGCAAACTGCGAAATCATCCTGAAAACATTGAGATCTAGTGAGATGTTTGGTAAGAATACCAATTATCTTGTCTGCGTTGGTCAAACCTTTATTTTATAACATGAACAGACCCATCCTCGGATTTTGAATTACGTGGACGGGGAAGGAACGTGCTAAATATGCCTATAACCACATGCCAGATACGTATACAATTGTTGACTTGCTAAGTTGATATTAATTTCATTTCCTCAAGTTGTCAATACACAATTTAAATAAAAAGTGCACTGACTTGATTCATTGGCGGTGCCCAAGCCACAGGTGCATCTGTGAGGAAGCTAGGTCGGTCGAAGAGTGCTGACATGTACGTGGGTGTAAGTTACAATGATGTCACAAGAAAGGTGGGAGTGGGCGAGACAGCTTCTGAGAACGTTCATTCGACGCAGCGTCATTTCAATTAGCATGTAACCCCATGCAGGGGGGGCTGATGCCGATGACCTTCCCAAGATTCGAGGTTCCTGACCCATCTGGACCTCCGAAGAAACCTTTCGGCTGATGAGCCACTGAGAGATAAATTTGAACGATGAAACTAGGCTCGGCATCAGTTTTACGAGTGCTAGAAAATAGTGCTTTTCGGGCACTACGTCGGAAGTTCGAACAACGCGGTCGGCACTTCAATCTCAATCAGATCTGTGGGTTACGGGCGTTGAGTTCTGAAAATTATTGGTGGATGGGGCACAATGCATGAAGGCAATGGACGAGCACAAATAAATTGGTGGACACTCCATAGGGTTCCATGTTAAAAATTGAAACTATTGGGGGCGGGGTGGCAAAGTCAACACTGAGGGGGCACTTTCCCCTCAAGGTTACATAAAACAACATTCATGGGCTAGTTAGTTGTTAGTTTTCCCCCCAAGTACAAATATCGAGCATCAATCGGCAGATCTTATCACATTTAACACTATGATTTTGTTTCATGTCACTAGCTCACTCTGTTTGCAAAGGCTATGGATCGTACCCGCACCCGGTGCAATGGGGAAGGTAGTGGCAAGACGTGACGCGCCGGCGAAGGTTAACATTCCGAACGGTGGTGAACAACCTGTCTCCAACTCTCTCTCCCTGAAGGTGCGCCTTTGCGAAAGGAATAGTGGCCTAAAGTCGTGTGTACGAAACCGAACGATTTTAAATTCGGCCAGACACAATGGGATACCAAGCACTACGAAGGTCGCCGCTCCCTTGCCCGTCCATATGCCGACTGCGGAGCCAAAGCTACTAGCACTCCCATCTAGCGGAAAGTGGCTGAAGCATAGGTGCTTCCAAATTCCACACCATGGATTGCCGTGCTACTCCACTAGCGACATCTAGCCAACATTCTTCGTGTACGGGCTGCGGATAGAACAGCCAGTAGCCGCCGCACTGGCGCCACCTAGAGAAATTGAGACAAGTCAGAAGTAATAGAAACCTGCCAATAGGTGGCAGACAGCCCGGGTGTACGGGTTCAGCTCCACCCGCATCCCCGATCTCGCTTGCCTGGCCGAAACTGCGTTCAGCTTTAATGTGTGACCACATAATCACACCGCTTGAACGAACAGACTCCGTTGATTGATGACAGCAAATCTGCAGCGTATTCGGCACTTCAAAGCTGTGAATTGCATCCAATTATTCGGGCTTATGTTTTGCGGGGCCAGCCCGGTGGGGAGCGGCGGCAGCGGAGTGGTGGTGCCACGCTGTCCGAATGGTCTGCTGTGGAGGATGTGGTAATCATGTGGGAAGATTCTAACATCTGCATCATGCATGTACAATGCATGCACTAATGACCAGCGATAATCACGGTGCCAGGTAAAAATTACCCTATTTAAGCGTAGACACACGGGGAATAATTAATTGGACCCGGTGGCGGCCACTACAATGCCTGAGTGCATCAGTAGCGGACGGTAATTTGGCTGGCCTCCAAGGCACTGGCGATTCGCGCCACTACTATTCCACGGCCAGTCACGCGAAAGGTCACGGAAATGGCGGCAGGTGATGACTTCTGATTATGCGGTGCAGATATTCCGAGAGTCCCATTGTAGCTGCCCATCGGACCGAGACGTTCCGTCTCAAACGAGTTCCGATCGATTGCGAACAGACCATGTTACTGGCGTCGGGCAGACGCTGGCTCCGCCGGCCCAGGCGCCAGACTAAGCCGGCATGGCCTGGAATATGTGGTGGGAGGTGGACCACACATATCTCGATCGTCAGTATCTATCCATCCCATGATACTACTCCCACAAGTGTAGGTTTCTGAAAATTATTGGGCGGGCGCAATACATGAAGGTAATGGGCGGGTGGGTCCAAACGGATTGGTGGCATACAATATATGGTCCCATGTGAAAAGTTGAAATTATTGGAGGGGCAAAGCCAACATTCGGGCGGGGTCCCCCCCCCCAAAAAAAAAAGCATACAAAGCTACACACATGACCACTGGCTAGGATCACCAGCATAACGAACGATGTCACAATTACCGAACAACAGTCACCAAAATCCAGTGTATCTCTTGCCGGAATATGCCCAAGGCACCATTGCTTGGCTAATCCCTACTGGCATGTCATTAGCACACCATATCCAAATCATGGCATGCTTATCCGATCGCCATCTGGTCTTATCTGGTCTCATCTAGTCTCTTCTGGTCTCATCTGGTCTCATCTGGTCACAATCACACTTGAAGCCGTCATTCATGAGCCTGGCATATTACCAATTATTGTCAACATTGGCGCGGCAATCTTCTTCAAGAAGGCGAGGCCTTCTTCAAAGACTTAGCGCTCAACGACAGCGAAACATCCTCTTCCAAGGCAAGGCATCTTAGCCATCACCCGAGGTGTGCCTCCGGCCATCACCGCCCACCGGCCATCGACAACGACAACTGTATCCGGCTGTGTACTGGAAGGTGCTCAGGCGACGCTGCCGACCTGTCCTGACCTGTCCTGTCCTGACCCGACCCGCTGCCGTCGGCGACACTTGCACGGTGCACTGCTGGTGGAGCCGGTGGCAGTGCCGACCCACCAGGCTGCCTCGTCGCATCACAAACAGCGACGTGGGAGCGTATCCGCCCGGCTGAGCATACAAAACCGGCAAAAACCCGCCATTGTCAGTCGACACTGTCTGACGATAATTAGCGGCTTAATTCGCATCGGCGGGCCACACAGATAGCTCTCGGCCATCCGATAAAAGGCACTGACTTGTGGTGGCTAGACGTTCGTTCGACAAAACCAGTTCCTCTGGATGCCTGCCGGCCGGGCTGGGATTGGGATAAACCGGCACCAATGCTGAGCTGCGGTGGGCACATACGAGTCGGACGACCTGTGGACACTAGTCGTCTCAGCTGCTGAACACTCCATACTCTTCGAATGGACAATGCATGAGTGCATGTTGCGCTGCGAGGAATGGTGCCCGCTTTGCGCTACTCCGAGCCACGCACGCATACACGTATATTGCATGCCGCCCTGCAATGTAATGCAGTGAGGCGTGAAACTCGCACATAAACAACCTCAGCAGTGCAGGACGGTGCGTTCCATCTCAGCAATGCAGGACGGCGCGCTCCACCTCAGCAGTGCAGGACGGCGCGCTCCACTGCAGGTCGCTGCACATTCGGTCCACCGCAGCGCGCACCTACCAACACACCACCTCGCTTCCTCCGCAAACGCCCGCACGATCTCCCAAGATCCCCACCGGACGGCGCACACGCAATCGTCCACATCACCGGCGCACACGGCGCGGGCTTCGGGGTACCCGTCCCCAGCTGAAGATGCACGCTCAGATAATTAAAACGTATGTAAGGCCACCGGCAGTGTGACGCGCGCATATGTCAGCGGCGGGGCGCTGTGGTGGATGCGGAGGGGGGGGGCGCCACCATCGCCGCCGCCGCCGCCGCCGCCGCGCATGGGGTGCTGGAGCGGTGGCGATCTGGCCCGGCCGGAGGGGCTCTGACGTCACAGGCAGATATAGTTGCAGGTTGCCGCGCACATATTACTCCACCGAAAGGTCAGCTGGCAATTGAACAGGGAAACCATGCCGGATGCGGTGCCCCGTACTGTGTGCTTTGGCCACTCAAGCCAGGATACATTCTTGACAATGGATTATATGTTAGGCGGAGCTTGCAATTGGCGTGGCGGTCCTACCATTGCGCCAGAGCATGACAGCATTCGGTGCTGGGTAATTTGCAATAATAACCGGATATGATGTCAACTGCTGGACAATTTTTGCAAATTAAATACGCCGCCCATTCCAGCGATAAATCGGGAAAAACTCGAACATCGGTCAGCAAATCTTCGAGGGCGATGAATTATGCATCACAAGCCAGTGCAAGTGAGTCAGAAATGGATGGAGACTACTGCACGACTGTTTTCAAGAACGTAACACCAAGCTAAAGCATATCATTCAGCCAATCACGATGGAAAGGTATGTCATTCTGACAGGCCAGTTTGTCCAAAGGCCTTCACCCTTGGCTGCGATATCTCAGGGGGTCGGACTCCCAGGTTGACCTCTCAAGGACGCTGCCGGTCAACATGCGAAGTCGACCACATTGCTACTTAGACACCAACACGTCAACATAACATCGAGGAAGCAGCAGCAAGGACAGGGGACACTCGGGCATCATCAGCTGGATATGCCTGCATGGAACGAATGCTGCGTAAGCTTTTCGGCACACAGCAAACCTATTATTTCCACCTCCTTCGTTGTTCTTTCACAGATTGTGTCCTCACATACCACGTATATTTCTGAGAAGAAAAATAATGGGCAGGTCCAACAACGCTGAAGCTAATAATGGAAGAGCATTTAAGGGGATGACCCATGGAAGTTAATATATGCAATCATTAAAATGCATCGATCGAACAATGAAGTGGGAGGGGGCCAAGCACTACAAAGAGATAAGAGACACCACCTATTGACCTTAAGGCAGCCAACCACTGCGTGTGGTTTGATAAGAGGTCGCACGAGTCTCAACCCTTCTCAGACACCCTCTATCCACCTTTCTTTATAGCGGGGTAGAGGTGGACGATATGATGTGCAATTGTCTCAACTGGCCGTGGGTTCTAGTGGCAATCACCGCGCGATAAGAATACCCTTCCTTATCCCAGGATATCTTTGTGACCATATTAACAATATGTCAGCAACAGTAATAGTCTCCCTTGGACTTCTGCTATGAATGCAATATCTTGGAACGAGATCACCAAATAAACCTACCAGGATAAACAAGATTGTTTTTTACCGTGTATCACTTCCAGCACAACGAGAAACAGGTGAGGTTCCGTCGATAGTGCGAGGCGAAGACGAGGGTCATAGGTCAGCACCCACCATTAACCTCACGCTGCTCGAGATGGTCTGAGGATGCCCGAGGTACACTCTGAGTTCTATAATTATGTCATCCATCCTCAGAGCGACGGGTCACTGCACTGTGGTCAAGTCAGGCGAATAACTGGACATCAGACCAGCTGCAAGGCAACCGCACCAGCTCTCAGATCACCACAGGATCTGCTTGATCACTACAGAATCTGTCAGACAATCACAACAGCACCCAGACTACCGCAGCAGCTGTCAAAGTACCTGAGTGGTTCCCAGAGCACACAAAACCCGAATACAAAGCCATTGGAACACACATATATAACGTTCAATAATGTATACTTGCTCATTCATTTCTTCCAACAGTCACAATCCCAACGCAGAAGAAAACTCGATCAAAATACTAATTTGCATGCACTCATATACTCATACCGATGCTCATTCAATATTTATCCTCAATCAATTCATCATGTGACCTGCTCTTCACTCGTCAGCCTATAACAGCCCTGTTCCGCCTATAGACGTACAACAGCCTCATTTATCATTTCTCCGCTCATTCTCTATCCTCTCGCATCATCCAAAACGATCTAGCGTTCTTACACAGTCTTCCACGAAATATGTGACTACCGTTCAGTACCGTTCGATATTCAGTCTGTCAGCTCCAGGCAGTTTGCCTTGTAGCGCATGGCTATTTCATGTTTCGTGTGTGGCGAGCAACGGTGAAGAACGACTTTTTGACACGACTCCCGATTCCGATCAGATGTAACGGATTCCCGTCGTCTGTACGAGACGTAAGCTATCTTTGCATGTCATCTGTTAGACTTTGGATTAAAGACTATGTGAACAGTCTGGATGTGTGGTTTTTAACGTTTACATGGGGATATCTGTCGTGCTTCTGTACTATTCATTAACGGCCTTTGATGCCCTTGACTGCATCACTAGATGGGATCTGCACATTTTGATGACATTGACTGCGTCAGTAGATGGGGTCTGCACCATTTGATATCCTTGACTGTGTCAGTAAATGGGATCTGCACCATTTGATGTCCTTGACTGCGTCAGTAAATGGGATCTGCACCATTTGATGTTCTTGACTGCGTCAGTAAATGGGATCTGCACCATTTGATGTCCTTGACTGCGCCAGTAGATGGGATCTGCACCATTTGATGTCCTTGACTGCGTCAGTGAATGGGATCTGCACCATTTCATGTCCTTGACTGCGTCAGTAGATGGGATCTGCATCATTTGATGTCCTTGACTGCGTTAGTAAATGGGATCTGCACCATTTGATGTCCTTGACTACGTCAGTAGATGGGATCTGCACCATTTGATGTCCTTGACTGCGTCAGTAAATGGGATCTGCACCATTTGATGTCCTTGACTGCGTCAGTAGATGGGATCTGCACCATCTGATGTCCTTGACTGCGTCAGTGAATGGGATCTGCACCATTTGATGTCTTGACTGCGTCAGTAAATGGGATCTGCACCATTTGATGTCCTTGACTGCGCCAGTAGATGGGATCTGCACCATTTGATGTCCTTGACTGCGTCAGTGAATGGGATCTGCACCATTTGATGTCCTTGACTGCGTCAGTAGATGGGACATGCACCTGTTGACGTTCACACCAATACATAAAACTAAGCTAAGCTAATCACTGGAACTCAAAACCATCGCCACAAAACAAACATTGCATAACACACCTAAGTGCCTAATCATGTCACCAGTTCTCACAAATGCAAGGAACTCAAGAAGTAATAGCAATGCACACGAGTCTGAATTCCCGGCCAGTGCAACATAGCACTCAATGAACATGAGCAGGTAAAATAAAGGATATGTGTATGTCGCATTCATACACATTTCGGCAACTGTCCACTATCACACTCGGTGATCTTTTCCCAACTGGTACCATGCTACATGACATTGCATCACTACAACCAGGCCACTGGCGGATCCAGGGGGAAATTTGTGGCCAGGCGGCAACTGTGGGCATATGCCCGTACTCCCATGCCCCTACTCCCGATATAGATGTGTGCGCCCCTCCAGAACGCTAGAGTACCCCAGAACCACCCTGCTCCCTCGCTCAACGAGTTGCTCAGCCGATGGCGGCCATGAGAGTAAAAAAGGCACCCCTCCAATAAACAAAAATGGGAGCACTGATCAAAATTCCTGGGTCCGTTCCTGAACAAGACCACTTTCGAGCCACACGGGTAACGTACAATTGCCAGTAGAATGGAACGGTGCGCAGGCACGGTCCAACGAATGAAACAATAAAATAGACATCGAACAATAAATAACAGAACAAAACAAAGAGAGCTCATACGATAAACATCGAGCACGCATGACATCGCGAAAAATTACCCATGTTGCGTTAAATCGATTAGAGAACGGACAATTGCATCAGCTATGAAGCCAAGGCATTGAGGAAGGTGTAACTCTACGGTGTTTGAGGAAAGTGTAACTCTATGGTGTTCGAGGAAGGTGCAACTCTATGGTGTTTCATGTTGAGGAAGGTGTAACTATATGGCGTTTCAAGTTTAATTCGGAAGAGGAAATCAACCACTGCTGGGGGGGAGGGGCAGTCCACCTAAAAGTATGTATGAGGAACATCCCTGATGAGGACGCAAGCTATCACAACGGTATGCCAATGACGCAGATATCACTCTGCCATGCGCCACGTGCAGAGAGCAAGCAGAGCAGAGCAAGCAGAGAGCCCACCGTGCAATAAGTAGACAACTCACAGTTGGCTACATTCTCAAATATTGCACTATATATATAAATATACATATATATAATTGATAGCACACGACAAGGAACACACCACACCACGCCCCGTCACTTCCTTCCCAAACGACGACCACCAGCCACTTCACGACCTGCTCTTCGAGTTTTTGTACGAGAAATACAACTGCCTGCTGAATAATAAATGCTCTTGACGTGAATAGACCACTTGATTTGATGCTCGACCAAATGCATTATTCGCTGTTGCCTGCCGCATCAGACCAATAACACTGAGCCTGCTGCTGTGGTGATACCACCAAGGTAACTGGACTACCGATAAAACAACAAACAGCCAGACCACGGCGCCGATTTGACTACAGGACAGCCCGCCCGACCACCATGACAGCTACCAGACCTCCGGAGTTGGTCAGACCTCTGGCGGCAGAATTTCCCGCAGGACGCCACCGCCCGGCCCGTCGGCAGTTTTTATTGTCGTGAAGATAGTCCTACTGGTCCTATCTGGCCATCTCATGTCGCTGTAGCATTCGCCGCACATGCAGACCGCCCTTTTTGCTACACAATGGGTCCGGAGCGGTGCAATTATTTTCGTGGCGGTTTTCACCGGGAATATTTATGGCGAAGCAGTAGCGGCGGCAGGGGGTTGTACGAGAGTCACCACACCCGGCTTTGTCTCCTGACGTAACCGGTTATCGAGCTGCTCTACATAGCAGGAGATTCAAAAGGCACCTCCATCGCGCTGTTGCTCATGTTTATGCTACGGGCGTGGTGTGGCTATCTCGTGCAATCACTGAGCGGCCAGTAAATTATCTCGCCTCTCGCCTGCAGTGGATGACCGACTCGGAGAATGGCCACCTGGCCACTCCACTGGACTCTCCGCCAACAGTCAAGCCGTTGTGATTTATGCACAACATGTGCTGGAGCCACCCGCTGCATAACTGCGTCAGACGGCTCTGCCCGCTCCCCCAAACTTCCCGTCTCCGTCGGCCTGAACCGAAACGCACATCTGAGTCCGAGCCAAGACCCACGTGTGAGTCTGAACCGAAACCCACATCTAAGTCTGATCCAAAACCCACATCTGAGTCTGAGCCAAGACCCACATCCGAGTCTGAACCAAAACCCACATCCGAGTCTGAGCCAAGACCCACATCCGAGTCGGAACCTGGACGGGGAGACGTCGCAGTCAGTCAAGGTCGGCACCACGACTTGCACGGAGCGATGCGAGCCCTCGGAAGTGGCTCATGCCGCCTGCACGGCACTACACCGCACTCACGCTCGACTGTACGAGGAACGTGAGTTTCTCGGTAAAAGCTCGCCCAAACTCGTCCGCGCGTCGGACACGGGCCCGCGCCGCAGCACGGCGGTGAAAAGCGTTTAATCGCGCATGAATTATTCAGAGAATTAACAGCATATGCATTAATGCGCAGTGCCATTAAGATTGAAATGACGATACATACGATATGATGAGGATAAAAGCTGCATAAAATAGGTCAAGCGCTGCTCATGGCTTGGGTGCTCTCGGGAGAGATCTGGGCGTCTACAATGCGAGAACACAGTACTGTACCGCACTGCACACTGCCGAGCACAGCCATCGGAAACAGGCCAAATACACCACCACAGCCATCGGAAACAGGCCAAATACACCACCACAGCCATCGGAAACAGGCCAAATACACCACCACAGCCATCGGAAACAGGCCAAAGACACCACCACAGCCATCGGAAACAGGCCAAAGACACCACCACAGCCATCGGAAACAATGCAGTTGGAGCACGTTGTCGGTTTTGACTTTAGCAAATATCCATTAAATTAGCTTCTTCGCTTATATAGTATTTACATACGTGAATACTGTTTAGCAAGATATTGGGTTTTACTTTTTGCATTTCATGAAGATTGCAATGTCATCCTTAACTGTGACGTCACGATTGAACGCAGGAATGCGCCACACGCCGCGTCCCCACTACTGCTGGCATGCATTTAGCGTTGGTGCAGCAATTGTTCGCTGTCGTGTCGGGTCCCAGGAACGATTTCCGTGCAGATTTATAGTGCTAGCCGACTGTCTGGCGGAACATAGAACCAGAAGAGATGTCTGCAAATGCGAGCCTTGAATATATTCACTGGGATGGCGGGGCTGCACAGTGTTTGCTTGCGACCCCGTGTCAGCGTGGAGTGCAGGCTGTGGGCGAATCTGCATGTGCTGCCATGCTTGTTGCCATGCGTGTGCTACCTGCTCCACACCCATGCTGGACATAGCTTTGTAATTATGCTGCACTTCGTTTCAAAACTTCAGGAATTGAGTCTTTCATGACATCATACCATTAGTGACATATTTCACCGACATATTTCGTTCTGTAAGTCCATGAATTTGCTGTTGGACATCATTCAACAGGACCATGGTAAAAACCACCATACCAAACCAGAGACTGAAATGACTAATATTATGCCTGCAGAATGTTATTTTTTAACGCCATAGAAAAACCAAACACCATCCCGGTCGGCTGAGTGGCTGCATGTTTTACTTTCCTGATGTTAATAGGGCTTCATGTTTTACTTTCCTGATGTTAATAGGGCGATCACTGAATGCTTTTTCGGCAGTAGTGTTTGTGGTGTTTTTGCACATAGGTACGAAAACAGAACATCGACGTTCCTGCTTCTTCTCTGCCATTTTCCCACCCTCAGCTTACCGACAAATGTCGTTTCATTGCACTCGCTCGTTGTCGCTCCCAGCTTGTGTTCAGCCGTGACGTCACGACCAATCACAGAACGACCTAGATAGCCGATGATAATTGGCTGAGCTTCATTACTTCAGTCATACCTAGTCTAAATAAATAAATGCGACTAAACTTTTGTAAAATAGAAAATGATCACCAAGGAGCGAATGAAAACTATGTGGTAGGTCACGTGCAACAACTCCATTCCAATTTCCGGACAACAGCTACAATGGCATGAGCAAAAGCAACACACGTAGTCCGGGCTGAGGGCAGACGGCCGTCGTCAGGTGTGGGACGGCGACGTCGACCGGGTCGTGTTCACTTGTCGACAGATAGACTCGGGGTCCAACTGACGGCCTTGCAGACTGCCTCGTCTCCTAAGGGTCCAACTGACGACCTTAGAGACTTACTCACCACCTCCGGGTCAAAGTGACAGCCTCGGAGTCCGACTGACAACCTCAGAACCTGACTGAGAGCCTCAGAGTCTGACTGACAACCTCGGAGTCTGACTGAGGGCCTCGGAGTCTAACTGAGGGCCTCGGAGTTCGACTGAAAACCTCAGAGTCTGACTGACGGCCTCGAAGTCTGACTGAGAGCTTCGGAGTTCGACTGACAACTTCAGAGTCTGACTGAGGGCCTCAGAGTTTGACTGACAACCTCAGAGTCTGACTGACGGCCCGCAGCACGACTGACTGACTGACTGGGAGTTGCAGCGACAGTGCCCAGGCCGCAGTGCGTGTCTCTGACCACCGGCAGCCGGCCCACTCAGGCACGGCGCGGCCGGCCGTTGGCACTGGGTCCCCGACCTTTGGCACACCACCGGCCCCGGTCCGCGCACGGCGTAAAGGTCAGGGTCAAGGTGGCGGGAGGGTAAGGGCGGCCGAGAGCGGCCGGCGAAATCAGCGGTGTCATCGGGTCGGCCGGCCGGGGCGGCGCCAGCCGGTCGGCGGGCCAACCCACCGACCGCGGCACGAAGAGCACGCTTCCGCCAGAGGCACGACAAGTGGAACGCTCCCAGACCGGGGCTGGCTCGACGGCCGGGCGCCGGTCCGTTCCACACAGGCCCGGCCGATGCGGATCGATCTCAGCGGCACTCAGCGCGGCTGGTGCCGCCCACAGACGCTCGTCCCGCCACCCCGCCGAGGGTGTCCGTGTTGAGAGTGTCTCTCCCGGTCACGACCGCGTCCGCGGCCGGTCAAAGGTCACGCAGGCCAGAATGGCCGGGCGGCGCCTACCTGCTGCTGTTGAACTCCTGGTACACGAAGCTGTGGGAGGCGGAGAGTGAGGAGCGATTGCTGCCGGCGCCCGCTAGCGCTCGCCGGCAGCGTACTAGCGACGCCATGGCCGAGGCGCGCTGCCCTGTTCCGCTCCTAGTTGAAGCCGACGGCGGTGTTGCTGCCGCTGGTTATTCGCTACAGCTGGTAGCCGCAGCACTGTCCAGGCCCTACAGAGCAGCCGAGTGGCCGCGTCGCTGCACTTCCTAGTTCTTCGCCGCAGCTGAGGGGTGGGACACCGTCTCGGTCCTGCATTGCGGCATACAGCGTGCTCACTGTACGTCGGGAGCACACCGCGGCCGGCTCATCACACACGGACCAGCGTCACGTCGCGTCACGTCACGTCACGGCGCCTGCGCGGCCCGTCACTGCCCTCCAGTACCGCACATCGAAGCCGAGAGTCGCTTCACCACGCTCACTGCAGCGGCGAGTCGCACCACTGCTCCGTCCACGGCCGACCGCGGCCCAGCGGAGCGCCGCTGCTGCCCGACCGGCCGACCGACGCCCTCTGAAACCACAGCGGCAGACCCGTCGGCGCCGACGCCGCGTTGGTGGCCACCTTGGCAGCCGGGGCGCGCTGGCAGGAGCGCCGACGGCGCGCGCGCCGCCCGGGTCGTCGATGTATTCTCGTCTGTTTGCATATCCGGCGCGACTGCTTCGGCACGGTCTGGTGGTGCCGGTCAGCGGCCGGTCTGGTGGTGCCGGTCAGCGGCCGGTCTGGTGACGCCGGTCAGCGGCACGGTCTGGTGGTGCCGGTCAGCGGCCGGTCTGGTGGTGCCGGTCAGCGGCACGGTCTGGTGGTGCCGGTCAGCGGCACGGTCTGGTGGTGCCGGTCAGCGGCCGGTCTGGTGGTGCCGGTCAGCGGCCGGTCTGCCGCCGCTGGGTGTCGACTGTCCGGAAATGTCTGGATATGTCCGGCAATGTCCGAATATGTCCGGATATGTCCGGGAATATCCGGAAATATCCTGGAATGTTCGAATATGTCCAGGAATGCCCGAAAATGTTCTGGTATGTCAGGAAATGTCCGGATATGTTCGAATATGTCCAGAAATGCGCCGACGTGCCACGCAGCGAGCCACCACGCGAGGAAATCACGCGTCCAGCGAGTCCACCCGGCCGAATGGACAGACCGGTTTTGAGACCAGAGGCCGCCGCCGCCGCCGTCAGAGGAATGGCGACGGCAAAGCCGCCGGCCCGACCCCGTATCCATCTTCGGCTCATTCAAGGGAACAGGCGCCGCTGACGTGAATGTGCTCTGGCGTGGGCTAGCGCGACGGACAGCCATAATTCATTGCACAAGCGGAAGAATGCATGCCGCGCTGAGCGGCACACAGGCCGCACCTGTCGCTGTCCGCCGACGGCCGCCCCAGATATGGCAGATAGCCCAGCCTCGATGAAGTCATCAGGACCACGGCTCATGCCCCAGCTGCACAGACGACCTGACATTCCGTTCACTCGCCGACAACGCTGTGACCGGTCGGCATCATGTGATGGTTGTTATCACGACTGATGGTACCCGGGTAAACAGTGGGCCGTCGTTCCTTCACCCGTCACAAGCCGACGCTGAGGGAGCCTGCCGGTCTTCCAGTCTAGCTGCACACTGCACGGCACATCTGGCAAATCAAGCTGCCGTGCGCTGGCCGGCCGGCCGCTGGCTGCTTCCGGTGCACCTGTCCCGATCAGCATCACACACCACCACACCTCACTCCAACCTCACACGCCACCGCATTGCATCATACCACCACAACCCAGCGTCACTCACCACACCACACCACATATCACTCCAACCTCACACACCACCACATTACATCATACCACCACAGCCCAGCATCACACACCACACCACATCTCATTCCAACCTCACACACACCACCACATTGCATCATACCACCACAGCCCAGCATCACACACCACACCACACATCACTCCAACCTCACACACCACCACATTACATCATACCACCACAGCCCAGCATCACACACCACAACACACCTCACTCCAACCTCACACACCACCACATTACATCATACAACCACAGCCCAGCATCACACACCACACCACTCCTCACCACACATCACTCCAACATCACACACCACCACATTACATCATACCACCACAGCCCAGCATCACACACCACACCACACCACACCTCACTACAACCTCACACACCACCACATTACATCATACCACCACAGCCCAGCATCATACACCACACCACACCACACATCACTCCAACCTCACACACCACCACATTACATCATACCACCACAGCCCAGCGTCACACACCACACCAGACCACACATCACTCCAACCTCACACACCACCACATTACATCACACCACCACAGCCCAGCATCACACACCACACCACACCTCACTACAACCTCACACACCACCACATTACATCATACCACCACAGCCCAGCATCACACACCACACCACACACCACTCCAACCTCACACACCACCACATCCCAGCATCACTCACCACACCACACCACACATCACTCCAACCTCACACACCACCACATTACATCATACCACCACAGCCCAGCGTCACACACCACACCAGACCACACATCACTCCAACCTCACACACCACCACATTACATCACACCACCACAGCCCAGCATCACACACCACACCACACCTCACTACAACCTCACACACCACCACATTACAGCATACCACCACAGCCCAGCATCACACACCACACCACACCACACACCACTCCAACCTCACACACCACCACATCCCAGCATCACTAACCACACCACACCACACATCACTCCAACCTCACACACCACCACATTACATCATACCACCACAGCCCAGCATCATACACCACACCACACCACACATCACTCCAACCTCACACACCACCACATTACATCATACCACCACAGCCCAGCGTCACACACCACACCAGACCACACATCACTCCAACCTCACACACCACCACATTACATCATACCACCACAGCCATCACACCACCAAAACCCAGTGGTGTGATGACCGACCACCACACTGTATCATCATTCCGCTACACCCAGCCTCATACTCGACCACTGGTCACACCACTACAAACCCGGTTTCACACACCACACAACCGCAAACTCTGTCTCACACACCACACCGACACAGATCATCCTCACAAACCACACCACCACAAACCAGCCTCACACACTAGATGACGACACCACAGCAAACACTGGTCGAAGCCGGCCTCATGGAGCGCCCATCGGCTTACCTTTGTAGGGAGCGCGTGCGCGTCCGACATCGGATCGACTTGGTGCCCATCAGGGGCTGCGGTGAGCGGAGACTGGTGGCCCGCACCGTCCGTCCCACCCTTGACCGGAGGTCGGCGCCGGGCCAGCCCACCAGAGGTCGGGTCATGGAGGCTGCAATCGACGCCCGACGCCGCTGACTGTCCGATAGGTCAGGTGTCCGTCGACCGAATACAGGTCGGGTCATCATCAGACCGGCGCACATTGCACATCACTAACCTAACCACTGATCCACCGACTGACCGACCACTGGTCACTGATGGAGTGACAACTGGTCGCTGGCCACTGGTCACTGTTGGCAGATCGCGACACGACTCGGACCAGGCTGGTTATGCTGGCCTCTGTTCTCACAGACCGTTGGCAGGAGTGACCGGCGATTGACAGCGATCGATGGGGCTCGCTTCACAGCCAGCTGAGGGCGAGCTGCCATGCTGATCAGCCAGATCAGGCGGAACTGCCGTCCCAGTTTTCGCCAGACTGTACGCTGCGCTTCCTTCCAGACCCTCCCCCTTCTTCTTGCGCGCTGTTGGGGCTGCTCTGACGACTCCGTCACACTTCCTTGATCACGGCTGCAACGGTCAGCGCATCATGACCCACAGGGTAGGTCACCACAGCTAAAGGCCTATCTTGCTACCGACAGCAAACTCGACAGATGCGACGGGAGCAGATTTGACAAACACACCATCGCCGCCCAGCCACCGTCTCATCGTGCCCCACTCGTCTCCCTCACCAACAGACGATGTCCTCGACGTCCGAACTACTTTGTTACTTCAGGACGAACACTGTTCACGCTGTTCGCGCCGACAGCGGCGCGCTCGAGTTGTACGCCGGGCGCGACCGTCTTTCGAGACGAGTAGAATGCACCGGAACCCGCCGCGCCGGCGGTGGTTTCGGCGCTATCGTCGCCGGCGGCGATTTCGGCGCTATCGTCGCCGGCGGATCGCGGCGGCGCGGCGGCGCTGCGGCTCGGCGGGAACCCGGCACGGGTCAACTATCTCTGCCGCTCGACCGCACGCGGAGGCGATTGGCGTTGACAGGTGAGAGGAAGGCGGGGGAGCGGCGCGTCGGTCGTCGCCATTCATCAGACGTCGGCTATTTGTCAGCCGATGGGGCGGCGCTGAAAATCATCGCCCACCGAACCGGACGATCTATTCGACAGCAAAACCTGACTGGGGAAAAACTGTCTGAGAAGAGACAAGTGCGTGGGTGTGATTGGCAGAGCAGCGTTTCATGGGGGCTCTCGTCACTTAACCTGTCTTTTTTAGTTTCTCTTTCACCTGTCAGTTTCCGATGATATAAGTGTCACTTATCTTGCCAAGGAGCGCGATTTGAAATCCTAGCGACACATAATGGGTATCACAAAGAGCATTGATGAGTGTGGGGATGCTGGTCCCTGTGTTCTTGTTGATAGTTGGACCCTTATGTTTTGATCATGCTAATAAATTGAGTATTATACTACCTATATAGGGTATATTATGCTACTAGTATTATATTATACCATATAGGGTGTGCCTTGCAGTGGATTCAGCACCTTCCTTCGGGATGTGATACTGATAAGATTGGCTATGGTAGCACATTGGGGCATGATTGGAGGAGTTTGGAATTGTTGAGGAGTGTGTCATGCAATATCAGGTGAATGGTGCTAGATAGGCTGGGATATATAGTTCCCTTGGAACTTGAGTTAATGGATTGATTGGGGTGTGAGCATGCACTTTTCTAGCATCTTTTCCAGATAGGCTTAACCCAGAGGGGCCTCTGTGGCACTTATTAAGCCTTAACACTTTATGAACTTCATGAACTTTATTGTTAAATAGAGAAAATAATGCTGACTATTAAGGAAGAACGACACATGCCTTTAACTCAAACTACAGGACAAGCCGAGCTACCCAGCCATGTAGCCATTGATTGGTCAATCCCTGACTGCCCTCTTACATGCTTTTGGCATCTGAAGACCTCCAGTTTGAAACCCGAAGAGAACAAAACAATTTACGGCGAATTTTAGCACAGCAGTCCATTCAAATTCCACCACCACTCGTGTCAATCTGAGATGAGATGGGCTCGGTGACAAATTCCACCACCACTCGTGTCAACCTGAGATGAGATGGGCTCGGTGACAAATTCCACCACCACTCGTGTCGACCTGAGATGAGACGGGCTCGGTGACAAATAACTTTTAGTCTCTTTCCAGGATGGTGGCAGGTAGTTCGCCTTCCACCGGGAGGCTGCAGAACGTTGGTGCTGATGGCCAGCCAGGAATCGTCGGCTCACCTGTGGCGAAGTGGGCCACAGGAATGATTCATCCTTGTGGAGAGACGCCAAGGTGTGGACTCAGCCACGTCCCTCTGAATAATGATGCGACGCTGTACGGGATCCATGCCTACACTTCCAGCCGCGTTGATTAAATCTACATCGGTTTTGACACCGACATTAACTTATCCCGGCGAGTTATACACGGCCGACGCAGAGAAGTGCTATGCCTCACTGCAAGCCGAACATGGCTCCCATCTTAGAGAGATGTACACGTGCGATGAACCGCAAGACAAGTGCCTGGGATTCGCTGCGATGTTTATATCGCTTGCGATAGTTATATCGCTGTTTATATATACACAGACGATGTTTATATCGCTTGCGATAGTTAGTGAGCACCACTCGACGGTCAGTGGGCACCACTCGACGGTCAGTGAGCACCAGTTGACGGTCAGTGAGCACCACTCGACGGTCAGTGAGCACCACTCGACGGTCAGTGAGCACCACTCGACGGTCAGTGGGCACCAGTCGACGGTCAGTGAGCACCACTCGACCATCAGTGAACTGCGTCGGCAGCGACCACGGAGTGGCAGTGAGAACCGTCGGCCGCTGACTGAAGCGACTGAGGAATCTCAGTCGACAGTGACTGGCTGCAGTGATGCGCGACCGAGATCGATCTGACACGACCCTCCGGTTATCTCGGCCGTCTATGATTGTCACAACACCGTGACGGCGTCACCGAGCGGTCGCGTCACCGAGCGGTCACGTTGACACCACGTCTGCACGAGACGTGACACACAAAGGCGTCGGGGCGCCCCGGACGCTCGGTGAGACCAGGTATAAGTTCAAGTAGGTTGAGACCGCCGAACATTAGTGGTACGTCAACATGGTGCACTTCGTTCAACCGTTCCCTTTGTGCTGGAACGTATTCACGGCCAACAACATCATTGTTAACAATTTTGTTCTTAATGCGCATGTTAATAGCCCCTACTACCGCTTACATCCTGCAACCCAAGGAACAGTGCAATTGAGATAATCATGCTTTCATTCATTTAATCTTCAATAATATATGCGATGATGTACTATGTAATAATGATAAATACCACTACTAAATGATAAACCCAAGCTGTAATCTTATTCAGTCTTCAACCTTCCTTATTGTCTACCAAGAGAGCAATACAAAACCCACATTACTAACGGTTGTTGCGCCGCTTTCGTCTTCAGCTTAACACTCTTCGATCTGAAGTCTCATTTGGTGATGACTGTGAGCTACCTGACATAGCAAATAAGTCAAGCAACAATTCATAATCCCAATTCACAACAATATGAACCTTAAAAACCTCCAGACGTATAAATTGCTGCCAACTGACACTTCAGGCAGCCACCACAAGACTTGCATGACAGCATTCAACGAGAACGAGTGAAAAGAAGGCAGCGTAGTAACAGCTAATGACATGCAATAGTCAGCTGGTAAAAGGCTGCACCGTACAAGATCAGTCCTTCATATTGTGCTGCCATGCAACGCTTCCTCCAGGTGTCAATGGAAATTATGTATAAATGATTTGAGTTGCACTATGTTTTCATAGGCCTAACCTTGGCAAGCTACCCTCAACGTTGTGCAATTATCAGATTCCTGTCCCTTCATCTTATGAGGTTGCATTCCAGTGATAAATTATTCGCGAAATAGGGTGGAATATACCACTTAATGAACACTGATCGACATCCTTCCCAAAGAAGTATCGCCATCGTGCTTATTGGTGCATGTTTGTGAAGTCTGTATGCCTCGTTTCTAACTGTATCCCGTTCGCAAGCATCATTATTTTAACCATAACGGATCTGAGATCGTGATAAAGAACATCCGTAGGGAAATTTCAGGTGAAGAGATTGCCTATGATGCGCTATGTCATATAATGCCAGCTTATAACATAGGTGTTTGCATCGTTATCGTTGATATCGGTATATCCAGATAAGATGCATTTCAAAACATGAAAACGGGAACAGTCATATGTGCGCAATTATCTCAAAGGTGGGTTTGCAGGACTTACACGATTATAAATAACATTACTTCCATGGCGAATTCGACATCTGCCGTACTCGTTTCGACATCTACTAACGAAAATATTATTTTAACGCGTTGCATTCCGATTGACATCACACACGAAGCTAAACGCAACGATGGACACTCGGAGTGCGGTCACAACCAGCTCGGCAAATAGTGGCGCACTAACGATCAATCTCTCGAACGGATTCGAAGACGCTCGTTGAACGGCGACCGATCCATGCCAGCTATAAATTGTTTGGAATGATGCAATAGTATGCAATACCCAAGGTATATCAAAAACATATCGATGATACATTCTGATCATTCATGGTTATCATTCATGGTTATTTTTTAATTCATTTTCTCCCATCAAACTTCGCCTTCTGTAATTACAGCCGGCATTATTAGAGTTTAACAGCTTCCATACCATGTCAATGACGTTATTTCCGAATAGTTACAGCACAGCGGGAATCATAGCTTGGCAGCGTCGCGTTTGAGAGCCTTTGAGTGTTTGTAAGCAAAGCCACGCTGCCGGAATACGTGAGGCTCTTGCGCTATTTGCGAGTTACCATCAATGTATGGCGCTGTTGGTAGGTTGCTTTGGCTGTAAATTCAATAATTGCTGATTTTCTATTTTAGTCTTTGTTCTAGGTAGCTTACAGGCAACACCAATGCTTCAAGGTGGCTAGCTTGACGACAAAAGCGAAGCCGCACCAATGATTTTAGGACAAGTGGACTACACCCATATGTTTGTGATATGACCTAATAGGAAGCTTGAAGATTAACGAACATTGTAATTTTTATGTGTGACGAAAATATTAGTAGGATTCAAATGCTGGATCTGGTGTGAATCGTCATGCAGGTTATTCAAATATGAATTAATTCAATTTTGCTCATAACTACAATTTCACAGTTTTCTTGGGATTACAAAGTCATAAAGTGTTTAGACTTAATACGAGCCACAAGGGCCCATCCAGGTAAGTCTGTAAATGGAAGATACCATAAGCCAGGTAAAAAGACCCACCCCAACCATCACCACATCCTAAAGAAACCATCCACCAACATCCCACATACCTATCAATGCCTATCTACCCTAGCTATCCAGCCCTATTCCCTTGATCCCTCTTAACACATGTGGATTAAAAGCCTTATCAATAATTTTCCAACTGAATTCATGCCTGCTTAAAGGGGTCTGTGCCGTGCACACTTACTTAGCATGAATCTCACCCCATCCATCACTAATTAGAACTAAAAAACAAGATTATCCTGTCGAAAATTTGTCCACCCTACTTTTAAATACATTCAATAGGGAACTCCCCACAACATCAGCAACCAGCCTATTCCACTGATCAACAACCCTTTGACTAAAGACCTGTTGTCGCCTAACTGTCCTACACTTGAACTTGTCTAACATGACTATTCATGACCCCTATGTGATACTCTAAGCCGAAGAGCATCATTAAAATTGACCTGATCTAGCCATTTAACAATTTTGTACACTTCAGTCATGTCCCCCTTAATCTCCTATACTTGAGTGAGTACATATCTAATGCCATAAGCCTTTCTCCATATTTTAAGTTACCTACTCTACTAGTGGCTTTGCGCTGCACTCTTTCTAACATATATATATATATATATATATAGATATATATATATACAAATATTTTTTTTTTTTTTATAGGTAGAGGCTCCATGCTTGTACAGAATATTCCAAGTGGGGTCACACATATGCTAAGTACAGTTTTTTTCATGACTTCCTTGCTCTTATATCTCACACTCCTATTAATGAGTCCCAGCATTCTGAGTGCTCTGTTCCTAGCTGAGACACATTGTTTTTCTGCTTTAAGGTCTTTTGAAACCAACACACCTAATTCTCATTCCTCTTCAATAACATCCAGTTCCCTCCCTCCCATTGTATATCTGAAAGTCTCACCTCTAGACTCCAGATGCATAACCTTACACTTACCATAATTGAAAGACATCTGCCATTGATCAGCCAACTTTTTAGGTCCTCCAAGCCTAGTTGAATATTACTAGATTGATCACTACTGTTAGCCGCTCCTACCAGCTTGACGTCATCAGCAAATTTGAACACTCTATTCCTCAGCCCTACCTTAATGCTATTCACAAAGATGATAAAGAGAAGTGGCCCTATAACAGAACATCCTTCCAATCAGGTTTACATCCATTTAACACTACCCTTTGTTTCCTTCCTCCCCCCCCCAACCATGCTTCAATCCAACCTAGAACTTTTCCAACAATCCCATGTTGCTGTAGTTGATGAATTAGCCTTCCATGTGGAACTTTATCAAAAGCTTTGCTAAAGTCCAAGTACACAACATCCATCCTGCTTTGATTGTCTACTTCTTTTGTAACATACCCCATGACTCCAATAGGTTAGTTAAACAAGACCTTCGAGATCGAAATCCATGTTGAGTATCCTTTAAAAGGTTGTGCCTATCAAGATGAAACTGAACGGTCTGTTTAACAAGATTTTTCTCGTACCTTGCAAACTATTGAGGTCAAACCGACTGGCCTGTAGTTTCCTACACACTTCATACTTCCCTTTTTAAAAATTGGTACTAAGTTTTCATTTCTCAAATCTTCAGATACTTCAGAATACTCTATAGGCCGCCTGAAAATGATACCATGGGGAACTGCTAAAGCTTTAGCACACTACTAATATCCTAGCATACATATCATCTGGTCCAGAAGCTTTATTAGGTTTTATATTCTGCAACTGCTTTTCTACAGCTTCTGTAGTTATTGTAAGATCCTCCAGCCTATCACCTGTCATGGCATAACCTTCAGTTGTTTCTATTGTACCAGAATACTCTTTAGTAGAGACTGATGAGAATTGCTTGCTTAGAGATTCCACTATATCACAATCATTAACCACTATTTCCCCATCTACCTCCAGTGGTCCTACACTACACTTTTTAGCCTTAAATTTGTAGAAGCTAAATAATCTCTTAGAATTACCTGCTGAACATTATCGATTGGTTATTGTTTTTTACGACACGTCGACCGTTGAGTCATGTAGCGTCGCCAATCTCTCACGCCGATTGGTCGCGGGTGAAGAGTAGCGACAGGTGAGACTCGAACCTACAACCTTTCGATTGTGAGACGAGCATCTTACCCCTAGACCACTCGTCCCCGCTGAACATTATCGAGCTAATCTGATTTCGGCCAGTCTTTTAGATGACCTAACACACCTCCTAACATTATTTCTAGCTATTTTATATGATTAGAGGGTTTACATCAGAGTTATAATCATTTAGTTTCTTGAATGCCTGCTTCTTTGACTCCAGTAAATGCTTTACTTCCCTGGTCAGCCATGAAGGGTGCTTAACCCTGGTTAATCTAATTTGCCTATTGGGAATGAACCTATCCTGACCTTGAAATAGTTTATCTTTTATCATTCTCCACATTTCATAAACATCTATCTAAGCCCATCAATAAGTCTTCCCAATGAATTTCCCTAGCTCCTACCATTTTCTATTATTCAGTATGTGGTGAAATAAATTGAAAACTTTTTTTTATGTCTTGATTGCAATTGCAAGCCTTACCTTTCAACAATATGTGGCAGTATTATGCTTGAGCTATTAACCAATATCTTTGATGTCTGCTGTTTTCAACAAGTAGCATGCGACATATTGTGGAACTATTTAGGGGTGTATCTTCAGATTGTTGAATGACCAGGACAAAACTGCTGGATGGAACATTGAAATGGACCTCAGAATATACGTGCACATGCTAATGACATTTTTTTAACATATATGTGATGAACTTGTTATTTTTCGTTTCAAAATGGAACTACAAAAGGCCGGTTGAAAGCGCGGTATATATCCCAAAGATTGGCAAAAACCCGCCGATCCTGACCGGGGATTTTTTACCTTATATTTGCCACCTCCGGCCAGAACCTCACGGAGTTCGGCGCCCTTGAAGGCTGTCCTTTGCCGCAATCAAATCACCACCGCGCCACCACTGCTCAGGCGTCTCCGGCAACCGCACCACAGCAGAGACTGCCTTCTGTCACCCACCGTCCACCACTCAGGTCCTGCCTCACAGCCCAGCATCACAGCGTCACAGCGGCCAGCAGCAGCACAGCGGGTCCCACCACAGCCACCAGCACACTGTCGGGACCGACGGCGCCGCGCCGCCCACCCGGATGCCGACGCCGACGCCGACGCCGGAGCCGACTCCGACGTTCCGGGAGGACCATGCCGTGCCGACTTGGTCGGCAGAATGCGGCTCTGCTGTGGAGCGACTCCGGGTCGCGTGGCGCGCCCCCCAGCGCGCACGCCGATTCCGGCCGCATTGTACTGGTGCCACGCGCGCTCCGTATCTGACGCGCCATCATCACGGGGCATACATTAGCCGAGGGCGCAGGAGACGCGGGTGGGTCGCCGGGGCCGGCCCGACCTCCTGCGGGTGCGCCCAGACAGCTAATCACGTCGAGGGGGACGCCGGCTCCGAGGAGAGGGGTCACCTGGCGACGGCTAGGAGACCGGCAGCGCCGGCATCCGGTCCGTCACCCGGGGTGTCAGCGGTGAGGTCCGGGAGGTGATCCGTACGGCCAGAGAGGTGATCCACACGGCGCGAGCTCCAGCTGGCTCCTCCTCGGATGGTGCCAATTTGAGCCTGGCTCCGACCCATCAGGTCGTAACCCAAGTGACGACGGAGCTGGGAGCGACTGGACGCTGCGGCTTGGTGAGGAAGCTGGACGGAACAGCTGGACGTCTAGACGGAGCGGCTGGACGACTGGACGGAGCAGCTGGATGTCTAGACAGAGCGACTGAAGGAAGCTGCAGGACGACTGGACGGAGCAGCTGGATGTCTAGACAGAGCGACTGATGGGAGCTGCAGGATGACTGGACGAAGCGGCTGGACGACTGGAACAGCGGCTGGACGACTGGACCCGATGACTGGACGGAGTAGCTGAACGGCCGCCAGGTACCCGAATGCCAGCTCCGGCCAGCGAGTGTACGCTGTGCGGAACCGTCCGGGAGACGAACACACGCTTGTGCCAGCCTGTGGCCACGGCGCTTCCACTACGGGCCTCAACACTTCACTCATTGACGCACGTCCCCCACCCCCGCCCCACCCCGACGTACCATGTGCACGTGCCGCGATAGCTGCCGCTGCGCTGCGCTGCGAACGGAGCCGCGCCGGGAGCGCCGCGTGCAGTACTGACCAGCTGGTGACCGATCGGGAACTGCCGGCGGCGGCGGCGCTCCAGTCGGCGCACTTCAGCAGTCGTTACCGCCACATGTCGTCGATAGGCTGGGAATCGGCGATACGCCGGCCGACGTCGGCGACAGTTGCGGCGCACCGCTCGCACCGCAACTGCCGCCGCCGTCGTCAGCTGACGCTCGTAAGTCGTACGGCGAGCGATTGATGAGGGCGAACAGCGGGCGGCGGGGCGTGCCGCTCTCAGTCGCTACCCCTGGCAGAGTCTTCCGGCCACACCCACCAAGTCACACTTCAACTGAGGAACAGTCCCACCGAGGTACACTCCCAGTGAGGAATAGTTTCACTGAGGTTCACTCGCAGTGAGGAACACTTCCACTCCCTCCCCTCTCGATGGGAAAGAGTCCTACTGACAACACTTCCACTGATAAATTGTTCCACCGATGCAGACCTCCAGTAAGAAACACTCCCACTGAGGAAAACTACCACTGAGAAACAGCTCCACTAAGAAGCGGTCCCACTGAGAAACAGTCCGCCGAGGAACAGTCCCACTGAGGAACAGTCCCACTGTAGATCCCTCCCACCGAGGAACACTCCCACTGAGGGCGACTCCAGTCGGCTGCGACAAACCGAGCTTACTGAGGCACTGACCTCGGTGGACGCAGAGTGCAAACAGGAAGCTGCCATGAGTCCGGCGGTAGCAGCTCACGGTGTGACAGGAATGGCACGGCGCCGTCAAGCCGCACCCTCAGGGTGGCTGGTGGTAGCAGCTCACGGTGTGACAGGAATGGCACGGCGCCGTCAAGCCGCACACTCAGGGTGGCTGGTGGTAGCAGCTCACGGTGTGACAGGAATGGCACGGCGCCGTCAAGCCGCACACTCCGGGTGGCTGGTGGTAGCAGCTCACGGTGTGACAGGAATGGCACGGCGCCGTGCAAGCCGCACACTCATGGTGCGAGTCGAGTATGGCGCCATAAAAGTATGTGGCAGAGCAGACATGAACATTGTACGCTCTTGGATGCGAATCGTCATGTGTGTGTGACCATGCCTGATGGATCAGATCATGAACGAAATCGGAGGAGAAAATGAGGAAGGAAGAACGGATTGTACGCTGTCTGTGTGCGGGCTTGGCGTTTTAATTAAACGACACACTTTGCAGTCACATCTGGGGATCCCTTGATGGGCGATGGAGCCACTGAACAAATAGTGGCATGCATTCATTACAGCCGCATGCCAGACCAACGGACGTCAACCCACGAAATAGATCCACGAGTCAACAGAAAGCGTTCGAAAGCTAGCTGATTCCAGTGACCAACGGAACCGAATCGAATGAAATCAAAGCCAGTAGCGCTTTCAAATCACCCAAATTCGGTAAATGATGACACCATTTCCTCGCCGGCATGGAGGCCCACGAGGTCGCGTATAATCGCGCTTGCTGTAAGGACCAGCCCGAACGGGCCGCTGTCGATTCGGAACGAGGAAAGCCCGTCGGTCGGGGCGCATCGACACCGACTCCCATGTCGCCATCAGCACCGCAGCGTTCTCAGGACGTCGAACGATGCTGGCCGGCTGTCGATGTTGGCGGCACGACCCAAAAGCGGCGCCATGCTGTTGTGAGAGACATGCGGCGGCGGCGGCGGCGGCGGCGGCGACGGGCGACGGGCGACGGGCGACGGGCGACGGGCGACGGGCGACGGGCGACGGGCGACGGACGACGGGCGACGGCGACGATGGCGACGGGCGACGGGCGACGAGCGACGGGCCACGGGCCACGGGCGACGGGCGATGGGCGATGGGCGATGGGCGATGGGCGATGGGCGATGGGCGACGGGCGACGGCCGACGACGCGCGCCACCCCGCCGCTGGGCACGCGTAACGCCGCGCCGACTCCAGCGGCGGCCGGGCGACGCGCAAAAACGCGACCACACGCGTAAACTGCAGCTGGCGCGCGTTTGTGCGCGGCCGTGGACAGCGCGATAGCAGACGTCAATATTTACCGGCGCCGCGCCGTCGGCGGTGGCGGTCGTCGTGCCGCCGACACGTGCATCCGTGCACCGCTCGGAGGGGCCGGCCCAGCCGCATCGGGGATTCAGCAGACGTTCCGCGTCAGACGTTCGGGGATTCAGCATTAGTGCATGTGACATTTTCAGCTATTTGCCCACAGACATGCAGTGCGAAAACCATTTTCACGTATTTAAGACTCGCCTGAGCCTGAAGCGTCATTTGCTTAAGCTTAGCGCGTAGCGTACCCACGCCTATCCTATGTGAGAATGTGGCCATCGAGTCGCTGAGTGGTTGTGTCAGTTTATAAGCTAAACATCGGAACGTACTGACCGTTCAAGTGGAAAGAGTTGTCACGTATCAGCAGGCACGCTTGAACTACTCTGTGGCAGATAAAAGTGTGAAAATCTGGTGCGCTACCAAACACAATTTGGAAACAAGAATGCAAACATGCCAGGGTGACATGCATGGAAATGGCTAGCACTGAGGTTACGCGAATACGTTTCAGGTCTTTGAAGTCTGAGAGTGTGAGGGTTTTTGCATAGTTGTGAACATGATGGATAAGGTGAGCAAGTCCAATACGTATTGTTGTGTTGCACAATGCCAGTCATTGCACAGGAAGGAACCTGAAGTCAGCTTCCATCGCTTCCCGAGAGATAAAGTACTCTCGAACAAGTGGCACAACATTTTACAAATGGGCAAGAAAGCATCAAGGCATATGAAGGCAGCAGCAAGCACTTCAAGAAAGATGATTATATCCTTTCTGGTATGTACGTATGGGTGGAGGCTTCATACAATTATTGGTGTTCCCAACATGTAATTCAACCATATTGCTTTCATACATGGAATTCTAAATTGTCTATCTGCATGCAAAGGTTAGCATGTAATGCAGAAACTAAAATTAAACAACCTTGAGGCATTGCTGATATGTAAATCATGTACACATAAGGGGTGTCTTAACATTTATTTGGTATTTATATATGTAGAAGAAGCCCCTGAGCACAAATTGGAGAACAAATATATGGACTGGACTTGTTGAAGCTAGCAACTTCTTCCTCTACCATTTCTTTGGGGAATCAGATGTTGATGTAAGCAAGGTATTCACTATTTCAAATCACAGCACTTAGTATTGACTTAGTAGATGATGCAGACTCCTTTGATGACATAATGATATTACATGCTCCAACAGCAGTAGGTTTTAGGCAATCCAACACCAGTTTGTAATTGTTCTGATATGGAAGGTTATGCTAGGTTATGTTACATTTTTCTTTCTTTTGAACATCTTTAATGCTACATTTTTAAACTCCAAGTCCCTTTTTTGGTCTTATTTCACCTGCCAACCGAAAAGTATGCAATTGCAGGGGAAATGGGCGGTCATATCATTTTAACCGCATTCATAAACATTGCATTGGACAACTTGGACAACAACTCCAAGAATTTTATAAAACACCTAAAAACACAAATTTACCTTTTTAAAACTTATCCTAGCGTAACATTTCAATTTGGGAGAAGAATTGAAATGAATTATTTTCAAACAATTCACACCTTTCTAAAAATGTTAAAATAAAAATAGAAGTAACCAAACATAGCATAATCTCCTTTGCTTTATGGTGAAGAAAACCATGGGATGGATTTATCTTGTATCCAAACTGAACTTCATAACAACATATTTCATTGAATTGATTGATTTTAATTGACAGGCTACTGTCTATTTTGTGCCATGAATTTAACACCAATAATTAAATGACTTAGCATTCGGAGTAAACAGATCCATGAAAGCAATGTGGTTGAATCAGATATTCCCCGCATCAATAATTCCGCAAGGCTTCCACATTTGCATAATGTCAGGCATATATTGAAATTATAATGTCATCAGGGGTCAGAACCTACTGACTTTATGCCCTGCTAATGCTAATTTGTCATTTCCATGTTTGATCTGTACACAGTTGTGCCAATCATAACAATCACTCAACCCTTCACTTTCCTCACCTGTTTAGGTATAATAGCAGAGCAATGCAATGCTTGCAGCTCTCTGAGAGGACAGCCTTGCATGAGCACTGAACCCAGAATCTCCCACACTCCACCACAGCATGTAGCTCATGGGGCTTCTCACGTAAATGGCTGGATTTTATGCAGAGTGCCTCCATCGTAATCTTGCCTGGTTCTTTCCCAATCGTACCACAAGAAATAATGTGTCCTGCATCTAGAACGGCTTCGCCCTCAATGGCACAACACTTTGTATCGCCGATATACTCCGATATTTACACAATTGATACTTTCGGTGTGGTAGAATCCATCTGTGTTACTCTGAAGCAAGCTCAGCCAGCATCCCGCAATACGGTACGCGTATTGTTAATCTGCCACGGAGTCGCCAGCTTTACATTTTTGTACTGCCATCTAGCGGCAGGTTGAACGGCGAATAGGGTGTGCGTGAATTTTACTCATAACGAGACACTTGTTTTATAATGTGACGTGAAACTTTTTAAAAGCTACCATTGTCGTGGGACAGTTGCAAAATGAACGAACCGAGCCGAGCCGAGCCACACCGAGCACGGTATGGCTGCTCCGCGCGCCCATGTTCCCCTCCCGATCCCTACCGATTGAAACGTTGGCGCCACGAAGGCGCCACTTCGTGGCACTTGACCGTTCGCCTAAACCGACGTCTGTGATCTGCAGAAAAAGCTTTGTTCAGGAAGCATAGCTGATACGGATCGGCGGCACACAGCTAATTGACCTGAGTGATAATCTCTCAGCAGCTGGCTTCGCCACATAGTGGCAGGCTGGCCAGGCACAACCACAACCACACACTCACACACACACACACACACACACTTACTCACTCACACACACACCTGCATACATACACATGATACAATTTTGGTGGAGTTAGACGGCAGCCCGTCTATCCTAAGATCACAGCGCATCAAGAGCTCACGACGCAGAACACACGTAGAACAATGCCGCACGACATTCTCAGCTGACGCCGCCTTCAAGGATGCTGAAGATGCTATCCGAGAGTCGTCAAGTGGCGACGGCTCGAAATCAGAACCGTTACCACAGGGTCACGGCAGTCACTGCCGGCGCGTCGGGACTCGGGCCTCTGCCGAGGCTCCGGTGGCCGCCGCCGTCGCAACGACCCGCTCGACGGACCGCCACGGCAGAGCAGCGTCGCGTCCGACGGGCTGCTCTGCGGCCCAAACGAGCGTCGCTCGCGCTCAGCTGGTCGCCGGACCGGAGCCCATGGCCGGTCGGCCGAGCGGCACCGTCGGCCGTAACGGTCATAACTCCGCTGCCCACCGACGACGCGCCCACGCGGCGAGGGTGGCGCCGGCCCGGCGTCCGTCGGCGCCCGGCCGGCGCGCCCTGTCGGCACCGACGGACGCGCCCCGACAACTCGTCGACACAGATGAGCTGCCTGACGCGCACGTGCGCCGCCAGCAATTCACTTACCGGCGCGTGACGGACGGGACGAGTGGGCCGGCGTGGCGATGTCGGTGTGCCCGTGTGGTGCGAGGAACTTGGCGCCGTTGTGAGGAAGTCGGTGTGAGAAAGTCGACGCCGGTGTGAGGAGCACAGTGCCGTTGTGAGGGGCACGGCGCCGGTGTAAGGAACACGGTGCCGGTGTAAGGAACACGGTGCCGGTGTGAGGAGCACGGCGCCGGTGTGAGGAGCACGGGTGTGATAAGCACGGTGCCGGTGTGAGGAGCACGATGCCGGTGTAAGGAGCACGGCGCCGGTATGAGGAGCACGGCGCCGGTGTGAGGAACACGGCGCCGGTGTGAGGAGCACGGTGCCGGTGTGAGGAGCACGGCGCCGGTGTAAGGAGCACGGCGCCGGTATGAGGAGCACGGCGCCGATGTGAGGAGCACGGTGCCGGTGTGAGGAGCACGGCGCCGGTGTGAGGAGCACGGCGCCGGTGTGAGTAGCATGGCACCGGTATAAGGAAGTGGGCGTGATGAAGTCAGCCCGGCACGACAGAAGTCAATGTGAGTCAGTGAACTCGGTGTGAGAAAGTCGATGTGCAGAAGTCAGCCCGGTGTGAGGAGTCGGTGTGCGGAAGTCAGCCCGGTGTGAGACAGTCGGTGTGAGTCAGTAAACTCGGTGTGAGGAAGTCGGTGTGAGTCAGTAAGCTCGGTGTGAGGAAGTCGGTGTGAGTCAGTAAGCTCGGTGTGAGGAGTCGTTGTGAGGAAGTCAGCCCGGTGTGAGGCAGTCGGTGTGAGTCAGTAAGCTCGGTGTGAGGAAGTTGTGTGAGTCAGTAAGCTCGGTGTAAGGAAGTCCATGTGAGGAAGTCAGCCCGGTGTGAGGCAGTCGGTGTGAGTCAGTAAGCTCGGTGTGAGGAAGTCGATGTGAGTCAGTAAGCTCGGTGTTAGGAAGTCGGTGTGAGTCAGTAAGCTCGGTGTGAGGAAGTCGATGTGAGGAAGTCAGCCCGGTGTGAGGCAGTCGGTGTGAGTCAGTAAGCTCGGTGTGAGGAAGTCGATGTGAGTCAGTAAGCTCGGTGTTAGGAAGTCGGTGTGAGTCAGTAAGCTCGGTGTGAGGAAGTCGATGTGAGGAAGTCAGCCCGGTGTGAGGCAGTCGGTGTGAGTCAGTAAGCTCGGTGTGAGGAAGTCGGTGTGAGTCAGTCAGCCCGGTGTGAGGAGTCGGTGTCAGTCAGTTAACTCAGTGTGAGGAAGTCGATATGAGGAAGTCAACCCGGTGTCAGGCAGTCGATGTGAGACAGCGTGAGCCAGTGGTAGGCGGTCGGCGCGGAGGCGGCATAAACAGGTCACCACTCGAAGACGCAGACCGTCCCAGCCGCAACGAGAGACACTTACCTGGAAATACACAAAGCAGGGGTCACATTGGGTGTTCGAGACGACACACCGACACGCGGAGAAAGCACGAGGTTAGCGACAGACGAACGCATCACCGCAGACGTGTTGACAACGCTCTGAGAAAGGCGTGTACTGGCGCAAGTAGTGTCCAGTCTCGCTCAGAGTTGGAAAAGCAGGCTGTTCCTGGATTTTTGGCATGCAGAATATTATAATCTTCAGAAAATTATCCTTTTATTTTTATCATTTGGGGGTTGAATGATACCGTTTGACTATGAACTGCTCTGTGATAAAGTGCAGAAGAATCACTGAAAAGTGCAAACTCAGATTCTGATGTCACAGGTTTGAGGGACAATATCCTATCCGTATTCGATCGCCAAAATTTTCCTCTCCTCATCCAGGATTACAAAGTACAGATCCAACCTTAGTCTCGCTGCAGCGCAGTATGACTCTGGGACGGTCAGGTGTTAACCGGATTATGCAGTGTGATAAATGATGCTTCGAGTATTCTATGATGAAACGCGATACGAGCGAGCATAGTGTCGGCTGTCAAGCGAACATGAATTGTTTCCTCATGGCATGCATCTGCTCTACTGGACGTGCATTTCATCGCAAGCATGTGCTGGGCTCTAAACTACCTTTCAACTGACGAGTTGAAAGAACGTGCATCCTGCAAGTGTCTTAAGACAACTCTAATTTATCACAACCTAGCTGTGCAGCAGTACACTAAGATCGCCCTGGGTATGCATACATGCATGCATGTGTATATCTACTATTTCTTTCCCAGTCACATTGGGTTTTGATGAATCTTGTCAAACATAGACAATAAAACACTCCACCACATTCAAAAGTGACGTGAAAACAACACGATGATACAATGATGCGAGCTAAGGGAAAGAACAGACACCTCAAAGACTAATGAACGGATGTCAATAAAATAGACTTGGTGAGGTTGTGAGGTTATATCGTACGATGAATTACATTAAGCACACATTCGGCCACCAACTCTCTCGGTAAGCCAGGGCTGCATCAGTTTCGTTTGAATGCATCTGCAAAGCGACGTTCAAAGCTTTTAATGGAGCTGTGTACAGTAAGGACATGTGGTAGGATGTTCCAGGTATTTACTGTCATGTAAGAGTAAGCCGGCTTCGGCGTCTCCAGTTTTTACGCGGCCAATGCAGTTGAAGGCCGACAGAGCCACGTGTTTCACGGATTGAGATTTCGCTCCGCTTAGTGAACATTGGAGGGCATTATGGTCGTTTCATTGCAAAATACGTGAAACAAATTAATGCAGTCACGCTGGACAAAGAGTGCCTCAATTTTCGTTCATCCTATGGACTTCAGGGTTGTTGAGATCCAAGAACCAATGCTTTTTCTCCGCCTCTCACTAGCTGATTTCTTCCGCTGAAGTAGTCCGAAAACCGGTCAGGTGTGATCCATACCACCCAGGTTTTTCGAAAAGTGTTTCATGATCCACGCTATCAAATGCCTTGCTATTGCCTTACTCTTGATATTAATAAATAGCAGAAACAGAGGTTACAAATCCTGTATGTGTTAATTGAACTCCAGCTGATTAAGTTCGGCAGAGCGTCTTAGGTAGAATACGATTTTCTGTGAGCAAATTGAGTGTCTGGCAGAATGTACTTATCTAGTAAATACTGTACTAAGTGACAATTAGTAAGTCTTCTTACAATCTTCTCTATAATTTTAAAGACTACAGACAAAGGTGTAATAGGGCCAAGTTCTTGGATTTGTGCGGTTTCCTCACTTCAGAATAGAAACAATACACACTGTTTTCCACAGGGTGGAGAACACACCAGATATGATCGATGAATATGCAACGGTTAGCAGTGGCGGTCGCTGTGCAGCAAAACATCGTCGTATGGTAAACCAACAGCACCAAACCAACAGCACTGGTGCCGCTCATATCGCGCTCTGCCATGGGGAGTCGTGCAAAATTGCAAAGTTGTAGATAGAAGCTGGCCGTGCATACTCTCGGGATGTGGGCGGGGGGGAGGCGGTCATCCGTCCAGCACCAGTTGCTTACCGATATGGTGCATGAGAGCACTCGACATTTTCACGATGAGGGATATTTGGAAACAAAACCCAATTGACCGTTGAGAGTAGCTAAAACCATATGTAACCCAATGGTGCATGTTATACCAAATCAGATAGCCTGATCCGTCCATGACGGGAGAGATGTGGGGAATCGGCTTTGAGCCCATGCAAGTCTTAGTTTACTATCACCCAGTTGACGTCGGCAGCGGTGATTCAAAGTTACTTCATAAGCACAGTTGAATTGTCGGGCCCATGTACACGTTTCGCATCCACCCGGCAAATTATAGTTCATCAGCGAGCTAAACCTTTTTCCCAAGAGGGATGGGTGCAACAGGAGCGAATTTCGTTTATGCACAAATGAAAGCTGCTCTCGTCGTCACACATATATTTGTGTGGAAGAATAATGCTGCTGAATCAAAGAGCATCGCATTCATGTATTTTTGCCATAAGAATATTGAAAATTGACGGAACACAAAATGGTCTATGTAGTGAGATATAATATCATCACTAAATTAAGCAACTTAGGAATGCATGTAATTCCAGTGGGTTGGAGCATCCACAATTTCTTAGAGTTTGCGCCATTTTTGCCTATTCTCTAGACGTCAAAATAAAAATAATGTCATTTTCACAACCCCGTCCTCAATGGAGAATTCATCAGTAGTTTAATTAATGCGGTGCTAACCGAGATCCTATCCTTTCTCAACCAACCCAAGGATCGATCCTGAACCACTGAGCGAACTCTAAGGAACTACCACTGACAACAAGAATAACGATAATGCAACATGCGTGACACTCGCTCAAATCCGTTGACGTGGTCGAATTTGGCTTGCACTTAAATGCACGGATTATCCGACTTAGTGAACGCCTGTAAACGTTTTGAACGAGCGCATTGCACCGCCGAAATTCGATCCAACAATTCCAATTTACTTGGTCTGTCAATGTCAATTTGGTATGTATTTCGATAGACACACCACTCTCTGACAAAGATATCATTGGTAGTAATATATATGTATATATGTATATATATATATATTTATATATATATATATATATATATATATATATATATATATATATATGTGATTACAACATATTATGTTGTACAAGATTTCATCAGGTGTGTTACATGTAATAGGATGGAGATATGCAAGGAACAACGAACTAAAGCTATTCAATACCCATGGCTACTATAATCCCAATGTCCTTGCAGCACAGAGGAAAGTAAGGCCACTTCTCCGATCAAATTGCAACAATGAACCATTGTTGCAATGATGATTCGACCTAGCTGAGCTTGTCTCGAGATGCAGCCGTTGCTCCAGCACACTCCAAAAATAGAGTTACGAACTGACGGGCTCACGACGACCACGATTTGCGAGAATTCCTCGTCGACAATGAGTCATGGCAGGCTAAAATCGCGCTCCGGCAAAGTTTCGATGATTCATCTCCACAGTACCCGGCCCCATTCATTTCAGTCAGTTGTGTCATCTCGGCTGTCGGCAGCTGGAGCTCCGCTGGTCGGCAGCTGAAGCTCTGCTGGTCGACATCTGAAGCTCCGCTGGTCGGCAGCTGAAGCTCCGCTGGTCGACATCTGAAGCTCCGCTGGTCGGCAGCTGAAGCTCCGCTGGTCGACATCTGAAGCTCCGCTGGTCGACAGCTGAAGCTCCGCTGGTCGGCAGCTGAAGCTCCGCTGGTCGACATCTGAAGCTCCGCTGGTCGGCAGCTGAAGCTCCGCTGGTCGACATCTGAAGCTCCGCTGGTCGACATCTGAAGCTCCGCTGGTCGACATCTGAAGCTCCGCTGGTCGACAGCTGAAGCTCCGCTGGTCGACATCTGAAGCTCCGCTGGTCGACAGCTGAAGCTCCGCTGGTCGACATCTGAAGCTCCGCTGGTCGACAGCTGAAGCTCCGCTGGTCGACATCTGAAGCTCCGCTGGTCGACATCTGAAGCTCCGCTGGTCGGCAACTGAAGCTCCGCTGGTCGACATCTGAAGCTCCGCTGGTCGACATCTGAAGCTCCGCTGGTCGACAGTGACAACACCATATTGGTCGACAGCGTGACCCATTGGCCGACAGTGAACAGCACCTTCTTGATCAGCAGCATGGCCTGCCACAACGCGGCGTGATCTGCAGCTGCACGACCATCGCTTTGCTGAAGCGGTTCGTGGTGCCAAAAAAGTGGAATTGGCCAGGAAAACATTAGGTTTTAGTCGGGTTCCGAATCTGGCATCGGGCGAAATATAATTTTTCGTGCATAATTGCCTACTTTTGAAGAAAAAACGCAATAAACTACGATACCTTTCTGGAAAACTAACATTTTTAGGGACTAAGAGGCGCCATATCTTTCGTAACAATGGCGAGCTGACAAATTCAAGGAACAGCTCCAGGAAATATTGGACATGCACCAGGAATTGTTGGTGGAGTTCGAGAAATACCAGGAGTATGCAAACCGACGCCAAGTTGTATTCCGGTAGTAGCAGTGGTCAGACGACAGCTGACATGGCGTCAGTTGTCGTCTGACCATGGAGAAGCAGTCACGCGTCGCCTGCAGCAGCCTGCCGACCGTCAGTCCTGAGTCGTGACGTCAACATCCCATCTCATCTCCGCCCGTCATTAGAAGCATTCAAATGGCGCTCAGACCAGAGCATAAAATCAACTTTATGACGGGACAAATTGAGGGATAAATCAGCGGGATTGCCCGGCGACAGCTACGTATCCCCTGCAGATAAGGGAAGGAGAATGAGGGAGGGGGACACGGACGATCTCCCTTATCCGAGAAATATAAACAAGACGACATTGGATCGAACACCGGAACATGCGCGAGTGTCAGCAGCTTCTGTGCTTTGAATATATACATTGATGATATCACGTGGGGAAGGGCAGCGGTAGAG
>JAOTOM010004653.1:360000-382904 GCA_034440615.1 Ashinkailepas kermadecensis | reverse complement strand
GATTCCGACACAATGGCATTTTAGCACAAATTTCGACAAAAATCTGCATCATAGAGCAGGGGGAGAGGGGCATGGCCTCGTTGGGTCCACCAATGAATAGGGTCCCACGGTCCTCCAAATTTCCTCAATGCATATCCCTCCCCCAATCATTTTGGTAAGAGTGCCGGTTTTGGAATGCGTCTTTCCCATGAGCGACGCCAAGCCCGGTTCGCTCGTGCAGCATATGTGGTTGCTATGCTTTCGGCCGTCATATTTCGACTCAGACCGGAACCGGCGATGTCATCAGAACTTGACGGGGGGTTTAGGGCGCATCGACTTCATTATTCATGTAGATATCGGCAGAACTTAGGACGAGACTACTACTCATGTAGTATGGGGCGGCGGTGTCATGTAGACGCACGGTGGAACCGGTGGTGTCAGGAGAATGGTACCGGGCATGTCATACAAATTCGCAGGACGGGCACAATGGTGTTTGAGCACAAAGATGGACATTACCAACAGTGTCAGGGAGACAGGATTGGCAGTACAAGGACACGGAGCGCGACTGAACTAGCGACCGGCGATGGCGATGTCAAGATGAATACGTCGCGCTATGGGTGTGGTGAAGGACACCCATCGGACCTCGTGGCTCGTATATAGAACTAGCGGTGTCACAATTAAGGCTGGATCGATAAATTATCGTCGGGGGAGGGGGCACATTCCTTCAAAGGGGTGTCTTCGGCTGGGTATTCGTTGAGGACGGAGGGTGCACTGGAGCATACCTACTTATGGGACGCCGTTTTGTGTCAAATGGGCGCCTTTTCCTGTGAGATGCGTCTTAGATTGAGAAACTGCGCAGGGCTTCCTGTTAGCCACACTGCCCTTTCCATTAAGTACCGGGACTACATTCCAGCATGCAGCGTCCACCCCCCCCCCACTGGTCTAAAGTAAACCAATTTCCATAAAATTGCTAATGTCTCTTGGTGAACTGGTGGAGGTTCCTGTCGCGCTATCGGGTCCTGTTTATTGGAACCTCCCATTGTTCTGAACCGGCACCGTCACGGAACAATTGAAACCGTCGAGTCCTGCAAATTAGAACCTACCGTGTAACATCTAGGACTACCCGGCCTAGATGCTGGACTATTTTCTTGACCGCAATCAGACCTGTGGGACGTTGGAGACCCTCAGGGCCTGTCACGAATTCCGTAGGATTTGGAGCCTCCCAGTGGGTTGCAAGAGCTCTGCTGTTGTTGCAATGGCAGACGGAGCATCCCAATAGTCAAATACCTGCCACCCTCCCAGCGACATGCCTATGGGGCCTCTTGCCATGCCGCTGAGGCTCTTAGTCAGTTTTGACACTTTCCCAGACTGCAGACTCCGTAGTTCCTAGTTTAGGCCTTCTGCTACTTTCTCGTCCCCTCCCGATCTACTTGCTGAAACTCCGCTATTACGGTATATTATGGTGTTCCAGGGCCTCCTGCTAATGCAACAGGGCTTCCAGATATATTCCCCATCATAATAGCTGTGGAAGTCTCCTGGGCCGCCAGCGACGCCACACGTTGAACTATCTGGTCTTGGCGTCATATGTCCTACAGGGCGTGCAGCTAAGGCGCAGGGACTACAATCAGCCCCCTGGTGTCTCATCGTTGCCCATCAATAACCCAGTTGGGCTGATGGAACAATTTCAATCCCTTCGACTTACTATTCAAATATGTGACATGTGAACTCAAGGGGCACACTAATGGGAGACTCCATTAAAAGGCGAGTGAAACTTCGATGTCCGTATTTGCAAGCTCATGGGCAAGTTACTGAACCAAGTATTCAATGATTCACTACATGAAATAGTCGCCATATTAATCAGGTGATACTGCATGCAGACATTTTTATTTGTTTTATTTAGTATGGTTAAGCATACCATTATCAAACACTGGCAAGCATACCACAATGCAAGTACATGGCAAACATGATAGTAATTCCAAAAACAAGAAGAATGTATGACAACCATCTGGGCGCACACGGCAACAGACTGCAGGGTCACACAGCACCCAAGGCCACTCATGTTTAACTATGTCATACATATCCATGCCATTTGAAAACATACCACAAGGTAGGTAAACAGCAAACATGGTAGTTCCAAAAGCACAAATAATGGATGACAGCTATCTGGGCGCACACGGCAGCAGACTGCAGGGTCATACTGCACCCAAAGCCACTCATGTTGAACTAAGTCATACATATCCATGTCATTTGAAAACATACCACAAGGTAAGTAAACAGCGAACATGGTAGCTTCAAAAAGCACGAATAATGGATGACAGCTATCTGGGCGCACACGGCAGCAGACTGCAGGGTCATACAGCACCCAAAGCCACTCATGTTGAACTATGCCATACATATCCGTCATTGAAAGCGGGGCTGCAGTTTCTTCTTCAATTTGTATCGACAGACATTGGTTTTTAGCAATTGCAAATATCGCACCAGGCAAAAAGAGGATGTGTGAATGGAGATTTACTATGCTGATACTGAGATAACAACTGATCTGTTAGAAACTGCACTCCTGCTTAATGGATTAACAGATCTTTATGGACTAGACAGCGCGTTTCGTGACTAGCTTGTCGGACCATTTTTGCCATGAATGAATACCATGTATACACCATGGCACAACGTATGTCTGGACTAGTACGTTTGGCATGCACATGTCACAACCGTGTAGCCGTCATAAGCTCGAAATAGACACTGCACAGCCGAGAGCACCGGCAGTGGCGGAGCCTGCGGCCGTTGATGCACCCGGTCTATGCTATTGCACTCCCCAATGGCACAGGTGTAATCGGACAAAACGCGGTGTTGGGCAGCAACAGTGAAAATCCCGGTCTTCGGGATTCTTCGTATGGTGATGCTACATCCAGCGAAGTTCCCCGAAGACGTTTGGATCATCTTGGGTGGCCGGTGGACCTGCAAAATATGCAAAAATAGGCATTACCAAACCAGTAAGGAACCATACAACAATCTATCTAGTTGCATATTCATGAATCCCCAATAAACCACAATCATATACTCTTATTATACCAATATTATGCAATCAGACATATCAGCCATCATACCGCTGTCAGCAGAGGTCACACGTCCATTACTTGTGATTTTTTTTCGTACAGTTTTGAGCACGTTGGGCAATTGGCATGGAACTTCCTGACGATTTCTAACCAAACACATTGACACGCAGTTTTACACATATGACGCCGAAATTGTACACACATAGTCACGAAATTGTCAATATTCGTCGCCACACATCCATATTCAACCCAGGGCCTCGTCTAGATGTGGATTTTGGGATGCATAACTGCACATCTCCAGGTTTCCTCAGAGAATCTAAGGCATGATTTGTTGAACATGTGCATTCATAGAAAAGTAACTGATGTGAGTGCCACCGTACCACTAGCTACTTCACGGAACAGCTTAACAACCTCATAGCGGAACCTCTTGTACTCACTGTTACGAAGTAATACTTCATAATAAATTTATGACACATGCTATAAGACAACTTACCAGTGTACTGCCTCCTTGCTCCCACGACTGTAGTTACGCTGCCTTTCGGCCGGCCGCGGTTCTTTTTGACGCGAGGAGCCATGGTCGGATGATCCAGCATTAGGCTGCCTCTATCTAAGTTGATCAGGTGACCAGTGTCGCCCGCAGACCGTCCTGAAAATGGCACATGGGCGACAGCAGTGGTGGCGGCGGAAACTGGGGCCACTGACGTGCTAGGTCTCTCATTGTGCTTGCCAATCACTGGGGAAGAAACGATTGGAGAGCATACCCTGTTCGTTCGGGGCCTATGAGCACCGATCACTGGTGAAGGAGCAGAACTTGAGATCGGTACACGACGATACCCTCCGATGATCGGAGACAGTACATGGCACAACCTGAGCCTGCAAATGATCAGCTGCATAAGACAGGAGCCACTTGTTGCCAATGAGGTCCTGTGAAAACAATGACATGCTTAGTTGCCGTCGAACTGCGAATATGTGCCGACAAGGCATGCAGTACTGTCGATAAAACATGCACCCACATCCTGCTGGACTTACATCCACGTGCCCAGAACAGTCACATGCAGTCCAGCGTCCACCTGTGGCAACACCAAAGGACGCCCAACCAGCAAGCTCCAACTCCTCCCTGATCAGCGAAACAGCAAACGGCGTGACATGACGCTCGTAGTCGCCTAGCTCGCCGTGACAAGATGTTGTTGGACGTTTGCTGATTGCCGAGTGCATTTCAGCATTCCTGTCGGCACGGATAGTGTTTAGCACAAGATACCCAGATACAAACTCTGGCAGGGTGTCCTGAGCCTTGCACACAGACTTTAGCCTGCCATGAAGTGACTCAAGATGATTGTTGGTGAAAACGCCAGACATATCCCCCTAGAGAGCCCTCGCACCCACTGATCCCTGATTTCATCCCAGTTGTACCTAAGGTAACATTCTGTGGAAGCATGTCTAATATCTTGACGAACACATTGATATTCAGCCTCCGATCTGGCATATACAAGCTGCTGTAAAGTTCGCAGAATCCGATCCCTCTCGGTCTTGGTCATTCCAGCGAGACTGAGCTCTGGCCGAAACGTCTGCAGCACATGGAATGTGCACAGGAACAGGTTGCAGTCCGGGAACACTTCAGCAATCGCTGATCTTTCTGCACGGTCTTTGTCCGTGAGCCACACCTGAAAATGTGATGGCAGTTTTAACTACATGCCAGTACTAAATATGGTACATGGGTACATGAACCAGAACCAGTAGCAGGAATACAGTCAAAATGTTGGGATGCGATGGGAGCTTTTAGAACGAGTCTTTCTGTACACTGTATGAGTGCGATGTTACACCTTTTTGCTTTCTCTCCCTCTCTAAACATTTTGGGACATAGCTGCATCCCTAACATGGAGATTGAGAGGGAGATACCAACATTTACCAATTACCAGGAGAGAAAGGGGACAGAACAAAAGATAGTGGCAACATAGAGGCATGACACAGGCTGGAACAGGAATAGAGGGATAAGGTGGATGGGTGCACTTTTTTGACTGCTTCACATGGAGTGGGGTGGGGGGAGCACAGGGATAGTGAACAGAGGACACTCAGGTGAAGATGAGATACACCAGAAGTTTGGTGGGATAGTGGCAGAAGTTTGTTTGGGCTGATTCTGACTGTTCTGGTGATGTTAGATTATATTGTGTAAACATATATTATATTTATACATTATCTTAGTCTAGGTTAGGATATTTTATTTCCATGATTTATCTGTTCATATGTAATGTTTAAATTCTTGAAATTTAAATTTGAAACAGAAGTCTGCATACAAGCCACATGCAGCCATGCATATCAGTGTAAGGATGGCTTTTCTATGTACAGGTTGCATTCTAGTACCTCCCATAATTATTAAGCTTTTTTCTGAGGACAATCACTAAATTTTATAATATTTTCTGACAACACTGTCATTTCTAGCAAGGGTACTCACACAAATTGTTTTAAGGTATGCCAGTATTTGTTTTTGAAGGAATTCCATAGCCTCAAGATTCATAATTTCCTTCTCGAAGCATAAAAGCTTTATAAGCTGCAGTCCAACACCATCAAGGTACAAATGGACGAGCCACAGACTCTTTACCATGCCTGACATCAATTTTATGAACTGCCATTGGCTTAAAAGTAATCATTTGTGGACAAAATAGGTGTTCACATCATCTTCATCATGTTAAAAAGTGTGCAACTTAAAGTTTTCCAAAAATAAAGTTACCTTGATCTGCAAATTTACCCATAGCTCAATCTATGCCACCCTCCAACATCACCATAGCTCTTATGGCACTTCAATTCCGTATACATTGGCTTTATATCACTCAACATCCATACATGTAGGACAAACCATACAACATCCAAATGTATGTAGGCAGGTGTACCATTATGCAGTGTGGCACCAGGCTTGACACAGTGTCAGTCAGGGTGGGAATTAAGGCACTTCTTCAGCAATTCTACCGGAAATGCCGACAACAATGTGCCAATGCAGCTTGCAAGACCTCATGGCTGCACACTGAAGAAAGTGGCCACCGAGAGCAACAAATTTAGCTGAGGCCTATCCAGAAACCTGCTTTCAAGCCACTCTATAGTGGGAAAAATTGCCAGTTTTAAGAGACGTCTTCCTGAGTGCACCGATCAGAATTGCCTGAGTTGGTGTTTCCTGTTCTGAAATCTGTCTGTCAGCCAATTGATGAAAGGTATTTTTTATGTGCATCACAACAATTAGCAACTTTGAACATATTGTTAACAGTGTTATGCCACAAACACAAGACCTTGACTGATCCTTTGCATTGTGCACAGCTATCGCATCCAAATGTGGTGTGTGCAGTGGTGGTGGGTTTGTATTGTGAGGAATTTGCTGCATAGATAGGTATGCACTCTGAGCTGGGAGTGAAGCGTGAAGTTTTTGTTTGTTTTTCATATGGCTAACCCTGTACTGAAACCAACAGTGAAGGGAAAGCACATTGCTCCTGTGAGTTATGAGAGAAGAAACTGTGCTGATTATCACAATTCGCTGCCAGGTGGTGCCATCTATTGTTCCTCGCTTCTTTGTTCATGTGCTTTGACATTTTATTTGACCAAAAACAACAATGCTTATTACTTATGCATATTACATATTGACTACCTAGGTAGGTACACAGGCTTTTCCTGTTGGTTACCGGCAAACAGATTCCATGCACCAAAAAATAATATTCCCAGAAAATGTACTCCGGACAAAGTCGGGATGGATCCAAGGGGATATAGGTATCATAGGGCTGGATCCAAGGGGATGGATTGCACGGTGAATCAAAAGGCAGACCACTGGGGTGGATCCAAGTGGGTAGATCACGGTTAATTCAAAGGCATGGAACACGGGGTAGATCTGAGGGGTGAATCCAAGGGGCGGAACCAAGGGGTAGACCGAAGGGGTGAATCGGCAAATGTTTAATAATAATCCACCTTCCACAATAACCTACGTGCCATAACCTGCACCACCGCCACACCCGTCCGTATAAAATAGCCTTGCCATGCGTCGAGAATAGCTGCGAGAATGGTTGCTGGGAATGTGGGTAATGCGCGCGAAACCAGTGACGTCACATTTCTATCGTGATTTACACAAATAGCGCCGGTGGTGTATATCCACTCAGATTTGTCGTGATATACACAGGAGACCATTTTCTGTGTAAATCGACTCATGAGTGGATATACACGCTTCCTAGGAAATATACCTACTAAACTTTCTCGAGAATGTGTTGCCGTTGCGCACTGCATAGTTTTGCCGCGCTTTTGGCGTCGCAGATTACCACGCTTTCATAGGTGTTGACAAAGAGTGGGAGCGTCCGTAAAATACGTCGATATTCTGTTCTGCGTGGCCTGAAGGCCTCGAGGCGTCTGACTGCGGCATTGCGGCAGTTGCGGTGGGAGCAGGCGCTGGAGGAGCGTTCTGCACGTCTTGTGATAGCATTCTTATTTTGGGACAAAGGAAGAAGCAGGTTCTGTTGCTGGCACTGGAAGCGAGACAGAAGAGGTTCCGGCATGAATGCGACATACGAAAATGTATCTGTGTATTTGGTTCTGGAGTCTGGCATCACAAAACCACACATTCAAGACAAAGCCCATTTGACCATCAACTATGATCCAGCAGGTCTCAGCGCAAGGATATTTCAAGGTAATGAATTGTATCGGGTGTATCTTATTCCTTGGCACATTTTACATACTATTTGACTGCTGTTACCATTTTCTTTCGCAGAGTGAAGATATTTTGAGCATGGGTAGAGTTTGGACAACCTTGTTGGCTCTGTTGTAGGCTGGTCGGTAATCTTTACCTTTCGGCCGACACACTGCCAAGGTTAGTGATTTGTAAAGAGGTGTACAGTGGGAAACAGTGACGTCACAGAATTCAGGAAAGTGACGTCACAGGAGTCGGGTGTCGATGACGGGCACTAACCTAACCTAACATAACATAACATGGTAATCTTTACCTTTCGGCCAACACATACTGCCAAGGTTAGTGATTTGTAAAGAGGTGTATAGTGGGGGAACAGTGACGTCACAGGAGTCGGAAGTGACGTCACAGGAGTCGGGTGTCGGTAAAGATTACCACCTAACCTAGACTAAGAGGTAAATTTCCAGAAACAGGTAAAATGTGATTTTTTGGAAATGTTTTTTTGAATACAGCGTATTTTAATGTAAAAATCATGATGCGACCACTCATTTTGGTAAATTTACAGAACTAGGTAAAATGCGATTTTTTGGAATTTTTTTTTAATATGGGGTATCTTAACGTAAAAATCATGATGCGACCACTCATTTTCTCCGCAAATGATTACTTTTCAGTTGGCAAACAAATACACGACCATAATCTTCACTGCAAACAGCACATCGCGTATAATTATCCGTACCTGGTGTGTCACAGACGTGATAAAGAAGACATTCAACACTTCAGGCACTCGATTTGATACTCTTTGACATCGAAAACCTTATGTTTCTGCCTTAATTCGACATTATCTCCGAGAATGCATATACTCGCAACACGCCGCCCAGCCACCGTCGATAAGGGTGGCATCAACATTCCTTGCGATGCTGTATTATTTTATTTAAATATATTTGATGACGTCATGGACGAAAAATTTGTTTCGGATAATTCTGGTTTTCCGGTTAGGTTAGGTTAGGTTAGGTTAGATTATATTATTATATAATTATATTATATAATTAAATATGAATATATAAATAATACAACAAAATAAAATAACCTAACCTAACCTAACTTAGACTAAGATAACGTAGCATAATATATAAAATATATTATATCATAATATAATCTAACCTAACCTAACCTAACCTAACCGGAAAACCAGAATTATCCGAAACAAATTTTTTTCGGCCATGACGTCATCAAATATATTTAAATTAAATAATACAGCATCGCAAGGGAATGTTGACGCCACCATTATCGACGGTGGCTGGCGCGGCGTGTTGCGAGTATATGCATTCTCGGAGATAATATCGAATTAAGGCAGAAACATAAGGTTTTCGATGTCAAAGAGTATCAAATCGAGTGCCTGAAGTGTTGAATGTCTTCTTTATCACGTTTGTGACACCAGGTACGGATAATTATACGCGATGTGCTATGTTTGCAGAGTGAAGATTATGGTCGTGTATTTGTTTGCCAACTGAAAAGTAATCATTTGCGGAGAAAATGAGTGGTCGCATCATGATTTTTACGTTAAGATACCCCATATAAAAAAATCCGAAAAATCGCATTTTACCTAGTTCTGTAAATTTACCCTCATTTTCTCCGCAAATTGTTACTTTTAAGTCAGCGACGGTTCATGACATAATGATTTGATGACGTCATATGTATGAAGTCGGGGAAGAAAACAAAAACCTAACCTAGACTAAGATAACGTAGCATACTATATAAAATATATTATATCATAATATAATCTAACCTAACCGGAAAACCAGAAACGTCCGAAACAAATTTTCCGCCATGACGTCATCAAATATATTGAAAATAAAATAATACAGCATCGCAAGAAATTTCCGGCCCTTATCTACGGTTGCTGACGCGACGTGTTGCGAGTATTCATTCTCGGAGATAATGTTGAATTAAGGCAGAAACAAGGTTTTCGATGACAAAGAGTATTAAATTGTGTGCATGAGGTGTTGAATGTCTTCTTTATCACGTCTGTGACACACCAGGTACGGATAATTATACGCGATGTGCTATGTTTGCAGAGTGATGATTATGGTTGTGTATTTGTTTGCCAACTGAAAAATAGGGGACGAGTGGTCTAGGGGTAAGATGCTCGTCTCGCAATCGAAAGATTGTGGGTTCGAATCTCACCTGTCGCTACTCTTCGCCCGCGACTAATCGGCGTGAGAGATTGGCGACGCTATATGACTCAGCGGTCAACGTGTCGTAAAACCAATAACCAACCAACCAACCAACTGAAAAATAATTATATGTGGAGAAAATGAGTGGTCGCATCATGATTTTTACGTTAAAATACCCTGTATTCAAAAAGAAAATTCCAAAAAATCGCATTTTACCTAGATCTGGAATAATACCGACTAAGATAATGTAGCATAATATACAAAATGTATTATAGCATAACCTAACCTAACCTAACCGGAAAACCAGAATCCTCTGAAGCACTTGTGACGTCGTGACGTCACTTCCCTGACTCATGTGACGTCACTGTTCCCCACTGTACACCTCTTTACAAATCACTAACCTTGGCAGTATGCGTCGGCCGAAAGTCATAGTGTGAAGGCTTAATAAGAGCCACAGGGGCCCATCTGGGTTAAGCCTATCTAGAAAAGGTACTAGAAATGTACATATTCTCACCCCAATCAATCCCTAATCCCAAGTTCCTAGGAAGCTATATATCCCAGCCTATCTAGCATCATCCACTTGCTATTGCATAACACCCTCAACAATTTCAAGCTCCTCCCATCATACCCATTGTGCTACCATAGCCCCGGCTTAAAGGGGTCTGTGCCGTGCACATTTAACATAAATATTATCCCCTCCATCCAAATTAGAAATCAAAAACAAGATTTTCCTGCCTAAAAAATTTGTCCACCCTACTTTTAAATACATTCAATGAGGAACTCCCCACAACATCAGCAGGCAACCCATTCCACTGATCAACAACCCTTTGACTGAAGACCTGCTGTCGCTTAACTGTCCTACACCTCAACTTGTCTCACCTGAGTTGGTGACCCCTGTGTGATACTTTAAACTGAAGAGCACCATTTAAATTGACCTGATCTAGTCCTTTAACAATTTTGTACATTTCAATCATGTCCCCCCTTAATCTCCTATACTTGAGTGAGTACATATCTAATGCCACAAGCCTTTCTCCATATTCTAAGCTACCTAGTCCACTGATGAGGTTAGTTGCTTTGCGTTGCACTCTTTCTAACTTGTCTATATCTTTTTCCAAGTAGGGACTCCATGCTTGTACAGAACATTCCAAGTGGGGTCGCACATATGCTAAGTACAGTTTTTTTTGCATGACTTCCTTGCTCTTATACCTAACAGTCCTATTAATTAGTCCCAGCAATCTGAGTGACCTGTTTCTAGCTGAGATACATTGTTTTTCTTCTTTAAGGTCTTTTGAAACTAACACACCTAAGTCTCTTTCCTCTTCAATAACATCTTGTTCCCTCCCTCCCATTGTATATCTGAAAGTCTCACCTCCAGACCCCAGATGCAAACCTTTCACTTGTCATAGTTGAGACATCTGCCATTGATCAGCCCACTTTTTAGGTCCTCCAAGTCTAGTTGAATATTACTAGATTGATCACAACTGTTAGCCACTCCTACCAGCTTGATGTCATCAGCAAATTTGAGTACTCGAATCCTCAGCGCTAACTCAATGTTATTCACAAAGATGATAAAGACAAGTGGCCTTAAACAGAGGGCTGTGGCACTCCACTCAGAACATCCTTCCAATCAGATGTACATCCATTTAACACTACCCTTTGTTTCCTTCCCCTGAACCATGCTTCAATCCAACCTAGAACTTTTCCAACAATCTCATGCTGCTGTAGTTGATGAATTAGCCTCCCATGTGGAACTTTATCAAAAGCTTTGCTAAAGTCCAAGTACACAACATCCATCCTGCTTTGATTGTCTACTTCTTTAGTAACATACTCCATGAACTCCAATAGGTTAGTTAAACAAGACCTTTAAGATCGAAATCCATGGTGAGTATCCCATAAAATATTGAGCCTATTTAGATGAGTCTGAATATTCTGTTTGACCAGTTTTGCTAGCACCTTGCGAACTATTGAGGTCAAACTGACTGGCCTGTAGTTCCCTACACACTTCATACTTCCCTTTTTGAAAATCGGAACTACATTTGCATTTCTCCAATCTTCAGGCACTTCAGAGTATTCCATAGACCGCCTGAAAAGTATACCTAGAGGAACTGCTAAAGCTTTAGCACACTCTACTAAGACCCTAGCATATATATCATCTGGTCCAGAAGCTTTATTAGGCTTTATATTCTGCAACTGCTTTTCTACAGCTTCTGTAGTTATCGTAAGATACTCCAACCTATCACCTGTCATGGCATATGATTCAGTTGTTTCTATTCTACCAGAATTATCCTGAGTAAAGACTGATGAGAATTGCTTGCTTAAGGATTCCACAATATCACAATCATCAACCACTAATTCCCCATCTACTTCCAGTGGTCCTACACCACACTTTTTAGCCTTAAATTTGTAGAAACTAAAGAATCTCTTAGCATTACCTGCTGAACATTCCCGAGCTAATTTGATTTCAGCCAGTCTTTTAGATGCCCTAACACACCTCCTAACTTTACTTCTAGCTATTTGATATGATTTGAGGTTTACCTCAGAGTTAGCATATTTTAGTTTCTGGAATGCCTGCTTCTTTGACTCCAGTAAATGCTTTACTTCCCTGGTCAGCCATGAAGGGAGCTGAACCCTGGTTAATCTAATTTGCCTCTTGGGAATGAACCTATCCTGACCTTGAAATAGTTTATATTTTATCATTCTCCACATTTCATAAGCATCTAAGCCTTTCAATAAGTCTTCCCAATCAATTTCATTCAGGAAGATCCTGAACTCATTGTAATTCCCTTTAGCAAAATTAGGAATCAATGTCTTATTGGTTCCTACATTTCCAACATACAATGAGAAGCGTATAATGTTGTGATCACTATTACCCAAAGTCTCTCCTATGTTCACATTTTGTACAAAATTTTCCTCATTAGTAAGCACAAGATCTAATATTTCATTTTCCCTTGTAGGTTCATGTATCATTTGAAAAAGAAATTCTCCTCAAAACAATCCATGAAGCTTCTTCCCGATTTGTTTAGACCTATAGTTTTGCTTCCCAATCCTGTTATGTTGAAATCCCCCAACAAAACAGTTCTCTCCTTTACTCTCCTACTTATCTCTTCCTGCATCAACCTGTCCGTGTTTTCATTCTGGTCTGGAGGTCTATAGAATGCCCCAACCCTAAATTGTGCTACATTTTTCAGAATGATATCTAACCACAAGGATTCTACACCTTCATCATGTACACTATCTTCTATGGAATGACATTTCATTTCTTGTCTGACATACAACAGTATACCTCCTCCTATCCTTGCCTGCCTTTGATAAGCATGCATGCTGTAGCCTGTCAATTCGAATTCTTGCAAGTTGTCTCCAAAAATGCTTTCATTAACCCATGCCTCAGCTATGCTTAACACAACCAGCTTTCCAGACAACATATAAGCATAAAGTTCCCCAATTTTGTTCCTAACACTTCTGGCATTGACGTAAAAACATGATAAACCATTCCTTCCCTTGTTTGCAAGACTTCTCTCTCTATCAGCTGCATCCCCCCATGACCTGCCTAGTTTCCCTGTTTCCTATTGAGAGCCTCCTCATACCTATTGCTGAGCAATTCAACTCCTCTCTTGCTCAAATGTAACCCATCTAATGCAAACATTTCAGTCTTCCCCCAGAAATCCCCCCACAAATCCAAGAACCCCATGCCAAGTTCCTTACAAATCTTGGCCACCCTGGTATTCAGCCCAATGGCCCTCGAGTACCACTCTATGCTTGCGTTAACCATAGGGAGGATGGATGTTACCATTCCTCGTTTCCTACTTACAGCTAGCCTACCTATCAAAGCCCTATACTCTTGTATTGTTTCCTCTGTTTTTGCTTTTCCTACATCATTTACACCAACCTGCACAATTACCGTTGTGCTCTCTCCACTACCCTTCATTACTACTTCTATCCTATCACCAACATCCTTTACCTGGGCCCCTGGGAAGCAAACACGAATCCGTTTGTTGGGGTTCCTGCTACAAAAAGTACGGTCCATGTACCTAACTCTTGAGTCCCCTATAACTAAAACCTCCCCCTCTCTATCCTCAGCTACCTGGTCATTCCTACCTTCCTCTTTAGCAGCATTACTATCTCTCCCTTGCAGTACCTCAAACCTATTATTAGTTTCAATGCCTTTGTCCATTTTCCTTAAAGCCAGTCTCGTACTTTGGCGTCTAGCTACTTTCCACTCTCTACTATCATGGTCCATACTATCTCCACCCCTATCACTCCTAGGCTCCTGCACCTGGCTTGCCTGGCTGACATTTCCTATGGTGGGCCCTGCCACCAAACACTTCAGGCGCTCCACCTCCCTAGCTAACATATCTACTTTCTTACTCAAGTCCCCAATTACATCCATACACTTACACTTCCCACAGTCACCTTGCATTTTTTTTAAGTTGTTTTATCTAAACTTAAATCTTAAACTTAAACACCAAAAAGACTACACCACAAGACTAGAAAATAGAATAACACTCACACTGAATAAACAACAAAATAAATATCTGCTTTCGCAAGCTAAACTAAGCAAATATAATCTTAGTTATACCAACTCCCATCAGCTACAAACTCCAACTAAATGAAACTAATACTAATATAATCCCAAAAAACCTATATAGGTACCTCTACGATTACTCCAGTATATGAAGATATAACTAGTGTAATCAAAGCTCACTAGTTTAGTCTTAAACTCTATCTTAAAATTAAACACCAAAAATACTATGACACAAGACTAAATAAATGATGTTAAGAAAGAATTAGTATTATCTAATGTAACTTATAATATCTACACACAGGAAAGAAGGCAGCAAGCTTTCTACAAAAAAAGAAGCAAAATGTATAAAATGAAAGGTAAAGATTACCACATAACATAGCATAACCTAACACATCAACACCCGACTCCTGTGACGTTACTTCCCTGACTCCTGTTATGTCACTGTTCCCCATTGTACACCTCTTTACAAATCACTAACCTTGTCAGTATGTGTCTGCCAAAAGGTAAAGAAAGCCAGCTGGTCAGCCAGACTGCTAAGTATGGAACAGCGAATTGTTTTACAGCAGATTTTTATCTGTTGTCGGACCACTCGTTCTCCTAGACAGTGACCGACTTAAAATAATGTATTACTGGAGATCAAGGTAAAATAAGATTATTTGGATTTTTATAATACGATGTATTAACATGAAAAAGACGATGTGACCACTCATTTTCTCTTCAAATGATTACTTTTCATTTGGCAAAGGAATACACGATCATAATCTTCACTACAAATATAGCCCATCGCATATAATTATCTTTACCTGGTGTGTCACAAACGTGATAAGAAGAAATTCAACACTTCCTGCACTCGATTCAATACTCTGACATTGAAAACCTTATGCTTCTGGCTTAATTCAATATTTATTCTGACAAGGAATATTTGCAGCCAGATGCATCCATAATCTTCGATCAAGGCCGGAAGTTCCTTGCAATGCTGTTAACATCAACAGCAGCACTAACAATGTTGCAGAGATTTGATGTCATGGCCGAAAAGTTTGTTTGGAACGATTCTGGTTTTCCGGTTAGGTTGGGTAGGTTAGGTTTGATTATACTATGCTATGGTATATTTTATATATTATGCTGTCATCAGTCTAGTTTGTGTTAGGTTAGGTTGTTTTATTATTTGTCTATGATTTACCTATTCATATGTAATTTTTAAACTCTTGATTATAAGCAGAACACTCAGCAAATGTCAGTAGACAAACTGGTATTTTTGTCTTAAAGGGTGTTTTGGGAATTTTTGGATTTTTTGGAATACTATGTTTATTAACGTGATTCGGAAGATGCGATCATTCGTCTTCTCCGTAAATGCTTACGTCTCTGTTAATCTTAGCGATAATATCTATAATGCGCCATATGTGCCACACCGCTGTTGTTTGTTGCATAATTTATTCATCCCTCACCTGGCACTTCTCAGACGTGATTCAAGGGACATTCAACACTTCACGCAGTTGATTCAACACTTTTTCACGTCGAAAATGCTTCATTTCCGCCTCTTTGCCACATGGATGACACACCACTACTATTCCACCAGAACGCCGGAAAAAACTAAGCAGAGCACAGCTTGCAGCCGTGATGTACGGATGACGTCACGATAAATATTACGCTTGTGTTTTTAAATTATAATATGAGTTTATATTAGTTTAGATAAGAGTAGATCGTATTACGTTAGGTTAGGTTAGGTTTTCCTATTTAATTATTAATTATCGTACTGCTTGTTAGAAGTCGTGAGGAAAGACGACGAGACCGAGCAGAAGCTGACTCTTTTAAATATCACTTCGCGGTCCGTCACAATAAACATTACGCTTGTTTTTAAATTAAAATATATGAGTTTATATTAGTTTAGATAAGAGTAGATTGTATTATGGGTAAATATCAAGATCAAGGTAAAATGTGATTTTTTGGATTTTTTTTTGTAATTGTATGCTTTCTGACATGATGAAGATGATGCAGTCACTCATTTTCACAGCAAATGATTACTTTTAAGTCATATACCCTAGGGGTAAATATCAAGATCAAGGTAAAATGTGATTTGTAATTTTTTTTTGTAATGGCATGCTTTCTGACACGATGAAGACGATGCAGTCACTCATTTTCAGCATAATATATAAAATGTATCATAGCATAATATAATCTAACCTAACCTAACCTAACCTAACCTAGCCTAACATAACCTAGCCTAGCCTAACATAACCTAACCTAGCCTAACATAACCTAACCTAGCCTAACATAACATAACATAACATAACAAAACATAACCTAACCTAACCGGAAAACCAGTATATGCAATATGCTATATTTGTAGAGTGAAGATTTTGCTAGTGTATTTCTTTGCCAACTGAAAAGTAATCATTTGCAGAGAAAATGAGTAGTCGCATCATCATTTCCACGTTCAAATACCCCATATGAATTTTTTTTTTTTAAAGTCACATTTTACCTTGATCTTGATATATACCATATTATGTTAGGTTAGGTTAGGTTAGATTTTCCTATTTAATTATGAATTATCATACTATTTGTTGGAAGTTGTGAGGCAAGACGAGACCGAGCAGAAGCTGGCTGTTAGCCGTGCTGTGTTTTGTTTTTTTGGCATTGTGGTGGAATAGTAGTGGTGTGTCATCTATGTGGCAAAGAGGTGGAAATCAAGCATTTTCTACATGAAAAAGTGTTGAATCAACTGCGTGAAGTTGAAATAACTTCCAGCCTATTTTACCAAACAGCAACATCTCTAGTTCAACTCGCAGCTATCTGGACATGACTTCAACCAGATGATCGATGACCAATGATGTACCCCTTTATGTCTAAAACAACATCATATATTTGGATCTTTAGCCACTGATTGGCTGAATTTTTTTACTTTGTTGGTACTCTTAGATCTGTGACTCTGGTGTCTGGTGCACTACCATCAGTTTGGTCAGGGAGGGTGGAAGTAGATTAAATATATATATATATATATATATATATATATATATATATATATATATATATATATATATATATATATATATATATATATATATATTAAAGCTATTTTGATTTGTTTGAGGGAAAATTACTTGCACTGAGGCTGTGTGCTATTATTCTTCATCTGTGTCATTATTTTTTTGTCTCACATAATGGTTTATTTTTTTAAAGGCCTATTTGGCATGGGAAGGAGGTCCATGTGCCAGTGAAATATATACAAAACTTTGTAAAAATCAGTGATGGTTGCCAACAAGATGCATTCCTGGGAAGATATATGCTATGCTTTTCCATCAGGTGTAGTAGGTTTTTGTGATAGATGACTTTATTTTTTAATAAATGGCCTATACAGTTTTATATATAGGCTGCTGCTCGTCTCACAATCGAAAGATTGTGGGTTCGAGTCTCACCTGTCGCTACTCTTCGCCCGCGACCAATCGGCGTGAGAGATTGGTGGCGCTATATGACTCAACGGTCGACGTGTCGTAAAACCAATAACCAACTAAGATATAGGCTGCTCATGCTCTGTACATACTTGTAATGGGGCAGGTAAACAGACAAGAGGGACTACAATGCCTAATCAAGTGATTAGGCATGTGTGAAATGTGAATAGTTTACCAAGTGTGCCAAGTGCATATAATTTCAATTCAGGTGACTGATCAGCTATAAGGTTGCAGTTTGTATTAAAGCTCTTTTTTGCTTGCAAACATGGCTAATCTTAGAAGCTTCTGATCTAATCATCATGAAACCTCCACAAAATGATTGAACATGTCATAAATGTGTGATGTTTTTATTTTCGTGATCCTGTGTGATGTTGAAGTTTACCATATTAAAAAAATGGACATACCTACTCATGCAAAATACTTGATGAAGCCTTGTATGTCTTCTCCAGACAATTCAGCATGTGACACGTATGTACCTATTATATTTTGGCTTTTGTAGATTTTGTGTCGGGTCCAAGGAGGCAATTTTTAAAACTGAATTTCTTGCTGGCTTACATGACCAATCTCCACTCAGTGCCATGAAACCATTGCAGTTTCTTTTAGGTATATGCCAAATTATTGGGGGTTTTACTTTTGTGACCCTGGATCATCAGAAGGTTGCCAAAGTTTTCAAGGCAGAGTTTTTGTCTTACAGGCATGGCAAATTGAGTAAACATAGTTGACAAAGTAGACATAGAGTAAACATAGTTGACATTATGCTAGCTACTAACTTTTATGCCATCCATAAAGTTATTATACCAGATATATCAAACACAAGCAAATTTCTGCTGTGAAACCAGCTGATATTCTTCAAGTATTACCCCTCACTTTTTTTTATATCAACAAGGTATCTAAGTTACCATCAGCTGACTGCCAGTCAGCTGTTGGTGATGTCACTCAAATGTAAGGAGAAAAACCTCCAGCTGGTGCACTAAATGAATTTATAAGGTTAGGTTAGGTTATCCTGCTGATACCCCTGAATGAGCACCACATCAACTACTTCAAAATATCCTTGGCGATGCCCCTGGTTTCATTCAGTGCACCAGGCTGAAGGCTTCTCTGTATGTTGGAGTGACATCACCACACCAATATGTCTTGATGCATATCATCTGAAATATCAAGGTGTCTCTGATGATAAATGTATGACTGTTTCTGACTTTAGACTGCAATGGATATGTTGCTCTTGTATAGACTGGATCACCAATTTCAGAGCATGCATGATTGGGGAGGCTACCTGCAGATATCTAATGACTAAAAGGATGGTGTTATGGACAGTGATCTGGCAGGTCACTTTTGTCACTTGTAGGAGGCTCTAGGCATTGTATCAAAAAGAATAATTAATTAGGCAAAAATAAAGAGTGGGGTTCTGAATGTTGCATGCATGGGACAAGTAGCAGACTGTCTCAAATAAAATAGGCATGCAACAGATGCAAATAATGTCAAGATTAAAACACATGGAAAGAGTGATGAGGCACAATATCATGTATCTGAAAGCTAATCAGGAGAAAAACAGATGAAGATGAAAACAGAGATAACTGTCATATGCTAAAATTGTTAAGGGATCCTGCCAGAGGGTTGAAGGCTGGTGTTGTGGACAGACTCATGGATAGAGAGGAGAGAGAGGCATACGTGCATCCTGGTGGTCCACAACCTTCCTGGAGATGCTGCAGAGAGATCCCATGCTGAAGCCTAGTAACTGAAGGACGCAAAAAAAAACTTGAAAATATGGTTCGGGGAGTGATCCGTTTCTAGATCAGGGTAACCAAAACCTTATGTGTAAGAAAGAAGATCCCTGATATATATTCCCTCATGGTAGCAACATTTCAAACTGAAACATCCAAATGGGGAGCAGTACATCCTGCTCGACAGCTCAGGCAGTGATAATTTTCAAACCATTTACATCAACCCCGACCTCTCCAGAGAAGAAAGGCAATACATTGAGGGAAAACTTGCTGAGCAAAGGGAAAGCTGAGAGGGTAACCTAACAATAAGAAGGGGTAAAATAATCTCACTCCCCACTGAGCTGGTAACACCTACTGACAAAACAAATTTGCTGAGCAAGGCTGAAGCATTGGTGAAGAAATGGTGTTGTGCTATGTGGCATTCCTGTTGTAGACATCACATCACTCATAAATATATTTTTAGTGGTACAAACCTACAAATGTCTGTTTTATTGCACTTTAAGGTATTGATGACACAAGTTTTATGCATTTTATCTCCATGAAGCAAGCAAAGGAATTTGGTTAGGTTAGGCTAGGCTTTTCCTTCAGTTAATATTAATCAGTTAATGTAAACAATTGTATTCCAAAAGAAATATTGATATCTCACCCAAAATACTGTGCAAGATATGTTCTTCACAGATTGCACTGTTTAATTGTTTTTCTTTATACATTACAGGAGGCCAGCTACGGTTGGAGTTTCCCATCTCAAGGACAACAGACTGCTGTAAAGTGGGGAGGACATCATACATGTTTTCCCTCACCAGCGATGCCTTCCTGATAGTATTTTCCAGTACACCAGGTATGTTTCAGTTTTTTTCTGCATATTCCTATACCCATGTGTGTTGTGGTGCATGAAGGTAGCTGTAGTGATGACAATTTCATGTGGATTGTGATATTCAAAACATTTTTCTTCATAGGAATTTAGGCTGTTTATTCAAAGCAAAATGCTCATTTGGTTAGATAGCAAACACCAAACACTTGCATATGTGTATCCCGATGCTTTCACATAAGGGATGTATCATGCCATTTAATGTTCTAGTTTGATCTGCATACATTGTTGCCTGCATGTTGTTATGTGTCTTTTGTCAATACCAAAATATGACAAAGTAAAGGAAACTATTGGATATTTGAAGTATGCATAGGGAAGCATATAAATAATTAAATATGTTAGATGTAGGTCGCCTGCCCATGATGGATGCATGCAAAATATCCAAAGCTTGTGATTGGAAGATTCATGTGCAAGCATGGACCATCCCATGTAGTTGTATTTTATTTTTGGAAGTGTAATGAATCGGACTTCTTATTCGTGACAATGACAACTTTTCATAAGCAGCTGGCGCGGATTGCAAACAGTTGTTGGCCGTATGTCTGGTGAGCGAACCCCGGTGGCGAGCGGCGTGCCTGGGCAAGTCGGGTGATTCGCCACGCTGACCACGGCGGTGTGCTTTGCAGATTGCCAGCGGTTTCACTCGTATGTGCAGAAGTTCAGAAGCGGCCAGGCGGTCTCAGTGTTCACAGAGCGGACTGAGGAGGCGTCGGCCACGCAGTACTTTCAGGTGAGCCGAAGGCGCAGTGAGATGTATTGTGTCCAAGTTCGGATATCTGAATGGAAAATTACATGCAAATCAAGGTATGCAGGCCATTCGTGTGCTTTTTATATACGTCGTTCAATGGCCATACCAGTGCATGCTTAAGATCTGTGTTACACCCCATGTATATATTGCATATTTCTTTGACTTTCAGGTTTGTAGTGCTGTTGGGCACTGACTGCAGCAAAGTTGTGTTCAATCATATATTCCATGAGCTTTGCACGGACGTTAGCGAACGCTACAACAACCAATTTCCATACAAAATGAAACTAAAAACATAGCGATTCTTCCTCTCGGAAGTCGTTGGAATACACGAGTACTTTATATCATGCAGTTGAGAATCTTCCAGTAAATTTGCAGTTGCCAATGGAGCAAACATTGGGAATGGAAGTAGTAGTTTGGTGTAAAAATACACACACACACACACCAAAAAAAAAAAGAAGCAATGGCAAGACTACCAAAATCAAACTAGACTACTCCAGACTATGAACACTATATTTTTCCAAAACGCCTTTAAATACCAATGTCTGTTGGGAATGCTCCAAAACGTTGGTGACGCTTGGTCCGATGACTGGTACCAGCACGTTGCATGGCCATCTCCTGACAAAAACCGAGGACCGGACCTGATTTCTATCTTCCATGTGCCCTTAAATGGGTATTGGTTCGATTTTGCGTTGCATATGATTCTGTATTACATGATGTGAAAGGAAAATATCTGCGAATGGGTGTTCTTTTACTGGTAACATGCCGCCTTTTTACTTCACACGAAACATTCTATGTCGATCCTCAAACTGCAAACAAGTGGATTGTATTGATTTTCTTCCGCCTAGTTGGTTTCCATTGCAATTAACAATACTCACTCCTCCATAATTTAAATTGCCAATGACTTCTGTATAATATGCTGCAGTTCTGTTTTTTGCCTACCAACTTCTAATGCTGCCCCAATTCAGTGATATTTGCATAAGTTACACCCCATACCACAAGAACAGCGCAGTAAAGACAGTCATGTGAAAGGTTGGTTGCAGCTATGCTAGTTCCTGGTTCCGAACTCTCCTGTTAGTCGTTGCTCCTAAAGCAGAGGCAGAGTTCGTTGCGGCCAATTTGCGGACCCTACCTTCGATATCAACTTTCAAATACCACGAAATAGTGCAGTCCGTTGGTGATAAGTCAATCACAGGCTCTGGGTTTGGTGCCTCCATCGTACAGCCAGGCCGAGAGACTAGACGCAAGTCACGTGATGTTCTTATTAAAGGGCTACGATCCCTTAAAACGAAATATCCACACTAGGGGATTGAAATGTATTTGCCACCATCGTATGGTGACAGAAGTTAATGCATTTATAACACGACGTTCGTACCACTTCTTATATGCCAGAGATATATTAATGTCATCGCAAGAGTGTCACTCCTGGATACACTTTTCACACTCATTTATTAAGTACACTTTTGCTGTCGATGAACGGCGAAGGCTAGGTGAAATGTTGACAGATTTCGACCCGCAATTAATTTGTGGGATCCCAGTGAGTTCTGATATTATGACTGCCTTTGAACAATGATTTAACTATTGTTTTACCGATGAGTCGAAGAACGGCGCTGGAGCAGGATTTACTTTGGTGTGCAGTGCCTCTGTTGGCTGCTTTCCTTTACCTATATATGCCACGGTGCAGGTTGCGATAATTAAATCGCTTTCCTCCATTGGGACTTAATGTGATGTTTTATATGTTCTATATGCTTTAT